>KB445802.1:947554-1130834 GCA_000320605.2 Gelatoporia subvermispora B
ATCATAGGCTTTGAGTCGTCACGCTCCTCTCGATGTTCAACACATCGTCGTCTGCTCCGACTATTTCGGAACCTGTCCTCAACAGGCAGCTCTATCTTTACTGGCTCATCGTGCACCTCGCTCTCGCTATGTTCAACACGTAGCTCGATACCACACTCAAGTTGTGCATCCTCCGGACAGTATTTCAGCATCAGTCTCTCGCCTCCGCTCCTGTCGTGGTCTCGTTCGTAGTCATTTAGCATATGTTCGCCCGGCTTTAGTCGTTGTCTGCTGCCCCGTGCTCTGCTGTAAATGCTTTCACTTGTTTTTCTCGCTATCAACTGTACTCCACTACGTTTTCGAGGTTGGACTAGGAAACACGATCTGTCCATGCATTACCAGTGTGATGCGACCGCCGCAAGTTCCACAAAGACCTGCCCAATTCGGCAAGTGACCTGCCTGATTCGGCAAGTTCGAGCAAACATGGACTACAAGTCCTGGCAAGACGCGCGGAAGCTGCAGGGCAAGTTGGTCTACAACTCATGGCAAGTACCTACAAGACTATCGGGAAGTCCATGTGCAAGCTAACGAGAATCGCCCAAGCTCCAGGAAGACGGTCGCAAGATGGCTTTTCAGCCTGCCGCACTTTTCGCACTTGCCGCACTTGCCGGACCGCTCGCAAGCGCGAAAAGTTCAGGCAAGTGGCAAGAAGTTATGGTGTGAAATTGCTGATGCTGCTCAAAGCGACGCTTCAAAGGGAACTCGCAGATCTCGCCAGGAACGCACGCTCTTTGCTATCACAACCGACGGCCATCCTTTCACAAATGTCCTATGTGGGGGTGAATTACGGATCATTCGTCGAAATTTGCGGAGCTTATTAAAACTTACAACATAGGCGTATCACAAGTACTTGACGATTTATCGATGCACCGCTGGAGCACTGACAACGGTTGGGTCGATACGCTCATAGCAGACTGGTCCTCCTTAGTACGAACACGTGTGATCGTCGATGAATGGGTATTGAAAAATGAGCAAAAATCATCAAGACTCATGGTGGTGGTGCATAGAAAGATAGAAAGGTGAACATATTCTGCCTCGCGCTAGCGCAGTCGCACACAAGTCTGTGAGACATCTCCGCGAGCTTGTTCAACTTTAACGGCGGGTGCGACCATGGGATTCGATTGAGGCTGGATACTGCCAGGTATGCCTAGTTTGATTTCATATGCACGTCTCTAAATATACAACGCCTCGGATTACCTAGCTATTCACTGAGCCTGCCTCTCCTGCGTGCCCTTGATTGTTCCACACTCTTATGCATCTCGACAGGAGCCCGGACCAAGTCACTCTAAGTTTCCCTCGGGATCTCGCCAGAGCCATACACGTCTGTGCCCTGCATGGGCCGCTTGCGGTGTGCGCGACCATCGTGGTGCATCTCGGTGCTGCTCATGCCCGCGCCGGGGCGTCCAATCGAATTGGAAAGCTCGCGCGAGTCCGCGCCGCCCAGCGTGTCGCCAGCCGATGCAGGCGGGTCGTACGGGTCGGGATCCAGGAACGTGAGCGAGTCGGGCGCGGCGCTAATAAAGGTAGGCTGCCCCGTCGTGCGCGCACGCAGGATGCGCATGTGTTCATCGTCCCCTGCTGCGTCTCCGCGCACATCTGGTATGTATAGCAGTCAGCGTGCGTCATTGCTGAGGAGAGAGCGAGAGTCTTACCTCCTAGCTGGTCTCCGGGGATGACCTGGTTGATGTGCTGGCCGACGGGGCAAACGTCGCCTGCCGGGGGAGCATCTCTCCCAGTTGTGGGAGGAAGGTGCTCTTGTGGTCTCTTTACGCCCTCTGCTTTCTTGGGCTGACCCTCTACGTTGTTTATCAGTTCCTGCGCAACCTCCCACACTTTTTCGGCATACCTATCGGGTAGATGACCTCGAGTGTGTGCCCCGTCTTGATTTTCTCAGCTCCTGGGACTCTGTTGCGGCGGGGAGCATCGGCGGTGAAGTCTTTGTGGGGACCAGAGGTGATTGATTCCGCGGACATGATTTCGTGAGGAGGTTGCGTGCAAAGAAGAAAATCGTAAGAGATGGATGCGTGAGTTCGAGTGGTGGATAATACTGATGTGGTATAGGACCAGGTCTGGTACTTATATGGGGGAAAGGTGCGCTGGGCAGAGTGCGGGGACGTTACATCATACTGGCGCAGAGGTGGCTGCACGTGCTACGTCATTGAACTCCCCGCCGAGTCTCCTGCCGTCCGTCCACTCATCCACTTTTACGTTCTGCTGTATGTTTTGGTGCGTACGTGTGGCGCTCCTTCATACGCTGTATTTTGAGGTGCAGCTCAACCCGTCAATTGCAGATGGATCATAAATCATGAAAGCACCTGACGGAGTCGCTGTTGAGTCGGGCTACCCACCAATTTTGTGCTGTGGACGGTGGATGTTCTTTGTCCGTGGACTGTATATGCCATTGCATAGTTTTCTTGTCCCCTGAGATAGTATTTACGATAGTGTTCTGACGTCGTGTCTGTGTTTTCTCTGCGAAATACTCCATACTGGTGCATGCCGAATCAGGCATCCAAACTACCTTATAGGGTAATGCCCTCCTCGCTTACGTACTCGAGTCGAGGCCACACGTGCGTGGTCACGACCCCGGAAAATGTCGACATTCGAGCACGAGTTGTGAGGTCCGCCTCAAATTCGAGCTTCGCAGCGCAGGGGACGGACGAGGGACTTCATGAAGCATTTCAACAGACGACCACTTGCTGCACCTCAGTGGGGCGCGGAGGATTTCCACTCCACTTTGCGCAGTACTAATAGTACAGCTCACATTTCTCAGGTGCCCGTCCTCGTGGAGGAGGGGACAAATACATAGACAGCTATGCGAGAGTTCACTCTGGATACGCATGCTACAGACAGAGGATGTGGTTCCCGGGACCAAGATCGGAGTGGCCTGGTGCTATTTCGAGCCGGCTGCGGACCCTGCAACGCCCGAGCTTACCCGAACGTGGAATACAGAGTTGCCGATGTGAGCCCGGAGGACAGCTCTAGAATGGCGATGGCAGTGCTTGAACCCACCCGAATTCAAAGAAGAATGCTCGAGGCTGAACAGGGTCGAACATGAGGCCGCGAAGGCACCCAGGGAATGGCTTCATCTAAGTTCATCTCGGGGCAGTCGCCGCCCCGAGGCTTCTCTGTACAGGGTTCCGGCACACATCCCGAAATGAACGCGTACGCTAAGAAACCCATGGACAACCATTCGTGCGCGATCGTACAGAATCGTCTATTGACACAGAGGCACTGATACAACCGCGCACTCGCAGAGAATACACGATGGATTATCTTCTTTCTATCCCGACTTCTTCACCCGCATGCCATGACAACTCTGCCCACGCGCAGGACAGCGCTTAGAGGGTGCCAGAGTTGGCGATGGTGATCTTGGCCTTGGGGGTGCCGGACGCAGAGCCGAGGGACTCCATCTGCTTAACAACGGACAGACCCTCGACGACCTCGCCTGTAAACGGGATCGATGAGGTCATGACGTGATTTTAAGCGCCAAGACAAACGCACCGAAAACGACGTGGGCACCATCGAGCCAAGAGGTGACGACAGTGGTGATGAAGAACTGCGAGCCGTTGGTGTTCTTGCCAGCGTTGGCCATCGAGAGAAGACCGGGCTTCGTGTGCTTGAGCTGGAAGTTCTCGTCTGCAAATTGCAACTGTCAAACTCTGCCGCCAAAGTCCGGGCGTGGTGCACGCTTACCCTCGAACTTCTCGCCGTAAATGGACTTGCCACCGGTACCGTTACCCTGCAGAGACAATTAACTCCGGGCACAGAGACGCGTCGCGAGGGGACTTACGCGGGTGAAGTCACCACCCTGGATCATGAAGTTGGGGATGATGCGGTGGAACGCGGAGCCGCTGTAGCCGAAGCCGTGCTGGCCGGTGGCGAGCTCACGGAAGTTGCGCGCGGTCTTGGGGACGACCTCGTCGAAGAGCTTGAAGACGATGCGACCGAACGGCTTGCCATCGACGGCAATGTCAAACTGGGATTTTGCGGGGATCACGGTTAGCGGCACGCGTCTCTCGACACAAAAAGGGCAGCAGGGGCACTTACGAAGACGTTGGGCTGCGACATGATGGTGAAGATGGAGTGGTTGAGAGATGAGAGAGGGTGGATACTGCTCAGCCGGTGTGCGTCCTTAAGAATGGCACGGCAACTGCCGATCAGAGCTCATCAGCTGCAAAAGTCACGCTGATTTTCATCTAAGCGTCCGTGACAATCTGTCACGATCGGTTTCGAATCCCGTGATTCGTGACCGTCACATCCCTCCCTCTGCTCTTCGGTCTCGGCTCTCCGACCGAGTGAGCTGTCCTTTTACGCCACAGGCGCACTTCCAAGCTAGAACATGACCATTGAACTTACCAACTTACCAACTCGGATTACCCATTTCTCAAGCACGCAATATAATGCGCGAATCAGTATCAGCCCAATGCGGCACGAAGCGCTGACCGTCCAAGTACAATATTCCCAGCTATGTTCCATCGATTGTGCGTCCTGTCATGCAACCTGTGCATTCCAGCGTCCAATGTCCACCGTTCTCCCAAGCTCCAGCTGGGGAGACTCACAGCAGCACGTGCACTCTCGGAGCTGATCTCCTCACTCTGGGCGTGTTCGCGCCAGTGGTGTAGAACATTGCCCTGCCTGGACTTTATACCCAATGTACGTCAGGGATGCGCAGCGACGCTCCTGCAGATCCTCTTCATTATATATTCGAAGGCTTTTGTACCTCATTGGCTATGAACGCTGAGCCCTGAAAGGAGAAGTAGGGCTGTGCCAGATACAGCGAGACGAATATGCCAAATCCCAACGAGCGCGCATCAGCAGATGACCCAGCTGCCGTGGCCGCCGGTCTATTCTGCTTTCATGGGCGGTGCGCGATACTCATTCGGGGGCTTTGACATATCCTGCTCGGCCTCTAGAGCTCGCGCATCGGCATTCTCGGCGTGTGCACCGTCGATGTTGACCTGCTACACGGTCGTTCTCCCGTGAGAGGTAGTGGTATACATGCCCAGCCTGTGATGACGTCGTCTGGCTTCTTCGCGCGCGAGTGGGAAGCAGTACTGCCTTGCGCAGCACACGGCGCCGAGAGAAGTGCCGTGGAGTCGGCATGTCTTCGCACCTTCCGACTACAGTCCATACTTTGAACTCTTTACGCACAGTTGTTCCGCTGCATGACGCTCGGTAAACATCGTTTTGTGGTGCATGTTTGATTTGACTGGATTGCGATGGCCCCTTGTGAGAGATGGAGAGCCAATGCGTGTGTTCATGCATTGACGTGCGCACATGTGATTGGTTCCGGTCAGCGTGGAACACGCGTCCAGAGTGAACGGAAGCGGTCTCGACCACATCAACATCGCTCGAAGCGCTTCGATAACCTGGACACCTGCTTGCAACGGCCAAGACGATGGAATTCTACGACAATTGCAGAGTCAATTGTGAGGCGCAATTTCATCGTACTCTGTACGGGCATTGTCGGCCAACAGGGTAGCCATGAGAGGCTGTTGTAGCGTCAAACATCAAGAAACCTTGATTGAGGGGGGTGAGCTTCGTACCACCTGCATTATTGGTAGCTATCTCACCCATGCACATGCACGTAGCAATTGAGCTCGATCGGATGCAGCTTGGAGGAGTAGCCAACACGCGTTCATCTGTTCGAGAATTTCCCTTCATACACCACGCCGACCCCGCCAGTGGCCTCTAGGACGTAGTAGCATTAGGGTCAGTTTGGGTAACGTTATTGTCCTAACAAGACGTGCGAGAATGTTGTCTACCGTTGTCTGTGCCTCCGGCCGCAACTGTACGGGTTCCTTCTTTCAGTCAACCTGGCGGGTGATGGTCAAGTTCTCTAAACAGCCAGAAAGCAGGAAGCCAAGGATCGACGCACATTGACATTTACTTCAAATGTCGCTGATAGTCATCGACCGAAGCCGTATGTTCCTCCGGAGGTCTAGGACGAAGGTCTGAGCTGTTGTTGAGGGTATACCGTATCAGATCGGCTCTACGAGGAGTTGGCTCATGCACACGTACTCGCGGGAGTATATGAGACCTTCATGATCATTTCCCCCAAGGACGCCGAACTCACGTGCAAAATCCCCTGCCACAAACCAAGGTCTCTCTCGCAGTTTATGTATACACAACAGCCCAGTTTGTACAGGCAGTTGTTCCGCAGCTGGGGGGCGGGACGACTACTGAGTGCATTCCGATGAGCAGAAACGCTTCCTGCATGCTGAGGTTTGAGTACTAATTTCGTTTTGACTATCGCGATCGCTGGCGAGCGGATTTGGTGCCAGCCCGACGAAATGTAGGTCGAAGCGACGCAAGGAGGGCAGGGCTGCGAGTAAGGACACAATTTCGTTGATATTGATAGAGGCAAGGTTCGTTAGCACCACCTTGGTGCGCTTGGTGTAAATTCGGCAAAGCGAAGGGTGTGATGAGAGGCGATTTCGAGGCCTGGCAACGAGGTAGAGCCGAAGCTTCGAAGGGTGGTGACTCGAGGTAGCCGAGGGAGTATATAAAGGACGTTCGTATTTCGCACGCATGCATTTCCCCTTCTAAATCTTTGAGTTCCAGCCAGAAAGCGAAATGACGGGATACTGCTCCATGATGCTAATCTGCCCCCCAGAAGCACATAGGAGAATTCTGAACCGTTTGATGTCATCCACAGACACTAGCGCGATCTTGCGAAATATTTACAGGAGTGCAATTGGGAGCCATTCACGGCTAACGAGGCTGCCTTTAGTAAAGCCTTGTTTTCCCGCAAATTCCCCGATGCTCTAGCTCGATGTATCTTGGGTATATCTCAGTTTCCGACTACGGCCATGAGTTTGTACAGTACCCGAACTATAGTATACGGTCAACAGGACAATAACAAGGTCATTTTCTGACCCCACTGATCACAGGCTCCTTTGCGTTGGGGAGTTGGAAGGCGCGCCGTGCCCGGGGTGACACAGCAAAGACCCAGTCACTGTCCCCTATACATGAGAGCTCGGCGGTCAGTGCTGAATACACATCCCGAATGCATGGAAGTATCTCAGAGCTCACCTAACAGTTAGTCGAAGTGCCTCACCGAGTCGGAGATATCTAGGCACTAGTCAAGTCGACTCTAATAGTAGTAGAGCCAATGATCATGAGGAAGAGCGCTGACCGTGTTAGAGGGTGTAAGCATTTGATGAGTGCCTTGGAATGTAATGCACATACGTTATCAGTATTTTTTGTAGCCGTGACTGAGCATATCAGCATGTAATGCTAATCTGACGCCAGAGATAAAATTGGGAGGATCCGAGACTCCACTCCATACACGTCGACGAGCCGTAGATGTACATATTGGCACAAGCTAGAACTCGATGAGGTGCAGCCTGTCGCAGGAGTGGGTAGCACGCGTTCACTAGCTCTCAAAGCTTCTTCCGTACGCTCCTCGGCCCCTGCGGCGCCGCTTGAGAAATACTATTCTTAAGGTGATCTTCAGGAACGGAATCGTGCTTACAAGACCTGCAAGAATGTAATCTGTGTTCCTGGTCGCAAGTGCGCGGGTTTCATCGTTCTGTCACGGCACATTATGGCCAAGTTCTCCAGGCAGCTAAGAGACAAGGATTCGAGGATAAAGGTGAATTTGTAGTTGTTCCGCGCGTCTGTTATAGACAACGAACAAATTCGCGTGTTCCCTCGGAGGTCCAAGCTGAAGGTTCTGCCTGTTGCTGGAGGTGTCAGCTCACTTACGAGGAGAGAGCTCGTGCAAACTCACACCTGAGGTCATGAGATGATCATAACCAACTCCCTTAGGGGCGCAGAACTCTGATACAAAATTCCCCGCAATAAACCTCGCGAATGAAGCGCGATGGCCGACCGACACTTTTCGATGTGCATAAATGCCTCGTGAGGCTCGAGATTCGAAGTGTAGTCAAGTGCGCGCCTTTCACCTGGATTGCCGTGGTGTTCGGTGGGTCGGTTTGGTCCCTAGAAAAGGGAGTATAGCTAGCGACGTAACGGAGGAAGCTTCTTCAATACTGAAGCAAGGACGACGGTGTTAAGAGATGATATGCTTGATGATAGATATCAGAGTTGTAGCATTGGGTGTACGCTCGACAAGGTGACGGGCATGCCAAGAGTCGGCCTTGTCGTTCAAACACGAGGACTGGCCTATGGTCCCAAGTCTGGTGGTTAATGTTAATTGGAGAAGAAAAGACGGAATTTCTCCTCGTATCCTGCGCGCACGCGGCTCGTCCACTATGCTTGTGAGCTTAAGCGAGAAAGTAAAGTGACAGGTGTATTGCTCCATGATGCTAGTCGTGCCCCCGGAAGTAGGAGATGTTTGAGCCTTGTGAGATCGTCCATAAATCTGAATGAAAAATTTGTGAAATAGGTATAGGCGCACCACATCGACCAATCCGCGGCAAACGAAGCTGCGCGCTTTCAGTGGAGCCTTGATGTCCCGAAGATGGTTGATGATGTGTTCCTATAGTTCGGTCGGCAGGTCTTTTGACAGGCATATCTACAACATGCGAATCATACCCTGGTTCTGCGGGAGAGTAAGCTGTGGCGAGAGCTATGCCCGCTACATCCGTGCATCTCGAAATGGTTTAATGCAGCAGGATGTTAACTCATACCGAAACAGACCTCTGGCAGATGGATGCGAAGCGATCGTCGCAGCTTCGTAAAAGATGTGATGAGGACTTCGAAGAGTAAATCCAGTGTGCTGGTGCATCAGTAGAACGAAAGTTGACAGCGATTAATAGGGATGCACGTAGACGCGCATGGACACACCTCGGTAAGTTGACGTGGCAATCAAGAGAGCGCTCATGGAAACTCTAACTATACTTTTCAGCTTCCACATCTCAATCTAGACAATTCCTGCACGACAAGCAGACTGGCTGCAATGCCTCTGAACTCGTAGTGCGAATATGTTTTCCGATTGCAGGATTCCTGCGTGCTATGACAGTGACTGTGTACATGTTCGATGCGTCTTGCTCGGCATATAGGCCAGGCCAACCAGTAATTCGTACTACCTCCGGCATGGCTACGGTAACACTCGTTAAAGTCAATAGGCGGAACGCAGGTTCCTTTTGGCCGAGTCCAGTCGTCACCAACATCCTTCCCATTTATGCGTGCCATTAGCGCACAGAATTTTGAGGGAGCATATGAATATAATCAACGGGTGTGAGAACCGACTTTTAATCCACGTCGCACACGTAAAAGGCGGCAAAACATAGGGGTTGTAAGATTGTACGAATGAAGTGGAGTGAGACCCGGAGACTCGATCGTCAGTGGTCTGAATCACTGAGGACCCTTGTGACCGCGCCTTGACAGACGAGTGTGGCGCTCTGGTGAGAGCGTACGAAAAGTGCGGACAGCGACGTATGCCGATTTGCGGCGCGCCCGGACAAATTGCACGGCCTCGGACAGCACAGCAGTCGCGCCCGAGTGACGAGCCTGTTTACCTCTCGTTTTAATGGAATTCTGACGACCGTTCACGTCGGCGTTCAGTACGGCGTTGTGTTGCAGACAGATGGATCCGCAGTGCGAGGGCCATTTAGTCAAACAGTGTCCGACTGGGGCCCATATTGTCTTGGGCATAGATACAGCACTAGCAATGTATCGCCTAGTTAGATTCGCGATTTAGATACACCAATGTGACATACCGAAGACATGACATGAACGAGGACCAAAGTGTCGACCATTGAGGTCGAACGCAAGGGTAGCCGGAGGGGTCCCGCTAGAATGAGGGTAGGTTCTCAGACTGTAAACAAATAAACCTTAGGCAGTGCGCCGATATCCACCGGTACCTGTGAATTATTATTTTGGTCTGCGGTGGTTCGAATTCTTTGCGGCCGCACTTGCGCCATACGTTGAGCCGGGACCTGTGTGCCCGCGCAAGGAACAATGTCTGACACTAGTAGCGGTAGCGCCTCAGACGAAACAAATAAGTGAATTAACGATACTAACTGTATTTCTCGTAGAATAGATGTGATCGAGCCAGTTCATCCATCAAAATACAAGACACACGGCCACCGAAAACCACGTTTGAAAGCACCACAATGTCTACCCACGAACCCCTTCTATAGCTGTATCAGATCGCCGACATGACGGATCCTGAGCAATAAGACATCCCCATTGACGTGCCGACACACCACGAGCACCGTTGGACCGAGGTATAATTGCGCCCGAGCCAACGATGCACCAACTGATGGCAAGGAAGGTGGCGCGCAGCCAGCCAATCTGTGTGTCTTCTCCATCTGCTCATTACGAGAGTGGACCCGAATAGATGCGCCGACCCGCAGCGATTTCAAAGATGGAGCCAGCAGGAGGCGGGAGCTGTTCGATGTCGCAGCAGAAAATGGAGACCGAACACAAGAGAAAGTTTGCAGTACGACACAATCATATGAGACGACCCTTTAGGGTCCATATGAGCACCAGTTTGCGTAGTCAAGAGCCAACCAGGGCCTCCATAGACCAGGACTACTGTTTGGTGGCCGCCAGACTCCGACGAAGTGCCCATTTTGAAAGCTGGCGTACAGCCCAGACGGTATCTGCGCAGAGACTACTGCGTCTGCACTGAAACATTAGGGCAAATTTGAATAACGTGATGACGTATCAGTCCGTGGGTGGCGGGCGGCGTTGGCCTCCTTGTCCAGGGACGACAGATGGGTGTTTGATCACATCTTGCAGATCCTACCTCGGTGTCTTTGGTTTTCATTTTCCGTTGCTAGGTACGCGAGCCCCAATTCATTTCGAATGATCGAGCGGCGCAGCGAGTGCTGCGGGGCGGGCACATCTTGTTTCGCAGATGTGCACATATCTGAAGAGGTATGCGTAGATCCTCCAATGCCGTCATCACCGCTAAGTTGAGATGCATTGAGCGCAATGTCTCGTGAATAGTACGATCTCACCGGATCTGTGTACGTTGGGTCGAGTCCTTCCGGGACGTCTATCGTCAGACCCGCCTCGAACAGCGCAATATGTCGCTAACCAAGTTTGTGACTCGAGAGCATGAACAGTCAGCGCTCATCCCCGGTGCCAGTTGGTGCCATTGTGCCATTTATATTTTTTCGACATAGACGGAAAAGACAGCTAAGATAGACAGGTTGATGGACAAGTTGGCAAGTGCTGTGCGCCTTCTTACGATGTGCGACTGCGGCGTCGTACATACGCACCGGTATCCACGCACGCCTGATTTCGTTTTCTGCTCCCGGAACATGAACGCCCGCGGCGGGCAGGTGGGGATACTGCTGCCAATCCTCGTGAAAACGTCTTCGGGCTCTTCGATTGACCAGGATGCCGCTCTTCCCTGATGTCGACTATGGGTCATTGACATATTGACGTGCTCTTGTCAAACTTTAAATCTAGGAATCTGAGAGAGGACTCTGATCTTTAGCTTCGGTTAGATTCAGGACTGCGAATTGTCGCCAATTGTCGCTGGCGGGTTGCAAGGCACATCGTGAAGTCGAGGAACATAGGGTCAGACTCACTTGGTGAGTTGGTGGCGTGAACGCGAGGGCCAGGGCTCGACCACGAGGGTCTTGTTCCCTGAGAGCGTCCTCCCACATCACTTGGAAGTCCTCATGGCTGTCATCAGTTCTTCTGGCAAAAAATACAATGGTTCTTCACTTCTCGTGAGACGCCGCGCTCGTATTGAGCAAGGTTTAGGTTCTCGAGCAGCCATCTATTCTGTTCTGGGGCCCGAGGAAAAGTCATCGACGGCCTCTTACTCCACTCCATCTCGCCCGCGGGTATGGTAGGGTAAATGACCGGTGTGGGATGTTCAAGGCGCACCAGACCCACGGGGTCGTCGCGGGAGATGAAAAGGTGCAGGAGCGCGCTCGGCAAGCCAGCGCCTGCTGTCAGGGGACGGCTGGAGGATGCTCCTGATGATCAAGAATCCCCGCAAGGCGTGAGGGCCGCCAGCTGCTCCAAAGAATTATCTCTTGTCCACAAATAAGCTCGCCGATGGGGTCGTCTTTCCTCTCCTGCCAGATCTGGCGAGACTCAACTGTGTTTGCGGCGCGTTCTTGTTCTGATCCTACATGGTCCGCCACCGCCGAATTGCATAAGAGTCCCCGCCACAGCGACATTGTCCAGCTTCCCTTCTGGCCCGATAATTTGATGTGCACAACGCGCACGGCTACCCCCAACGCCAGGCTTCAGCTAAGCCACCAATTTCTTGTGTGGCCGTAGGATGGGCTCGGATCCAGTGTGAGTCGCGTCGTTCACCTCGCTGCGCGACCGGACGCGTCATGGCACACGTACAGCTATCTACACAACTATTTGCATCTTGCGGGAATCAGTGAGTGTCGTGGGGGTTGCTTCCACCTGACGAACGCGCGACTGAACCATCGCGTCAGGCATATTCTATTACGACTTTACCCTCACGTTTAGCGACGAATACTGGCGCATCTGGAAGCAGCGAAAGCACGCAGGATCCTATCTCTTCTTTCTAAACCGCTATCTGACTTTCCTTGGGGTAAGTCTCGACGAGTGCTTCCGACACAGCTGATTGACAGGGTCGCCCAGGACATCGCCGTCAACGTGGGCAACTTCTCGCACTTCAAGTCCGATCTAGTAAGCCACGTCTGTTTCACCGTACGAACACATCTGACGAAACTTGTCCTCGCAGAGGTCAGAACACACTCTCGAATGTTTAGTGCGGAGCGCTCATGTGGGCACTGGCCGTCCAGCTGCGAGCACTATTCGTTCTACCGCCAGGTCCTCTTGATTGTCGCGCAAGTTGTCGTCTGCGGTGCGTCCGGTTCACACATACTCCTGTACCTGGCTGATATGTTTCACCAGTGCTGTCGTTCCTGCGTACCTATGCGCTCTACCGCCGCAGCAAGTGGATCGCCGCCTTCATTCTCACCATGGGCCTCTCGCTCTTGGGCCTCTCATGCGTATGTACCCCTGGGTGTCCATGTGCATGCATTTCTGATCTCCATCGCGTCGTGTAGTGGGCTGTCATAGGTCAAAAAGACACCGTGGACCTTAATGGCGGATGTCACACTGGCTTGGATCGAATAACGTATGTGTGCCTATTTACCTCCTGCGAGACGCTACTAATGTTGAAATATGCCATTTACAAATGCAGCGCTATACGTACGTCAGTCTTGGGAGGTGATTGATAACTTGGCAACGAGGTCTGATTCGGATCGAACAGGAACTGCCGTCGCTTGGGAGTCACTGTTCGTGTTCGACCTCATGATATTCTTCCTGACGATGTACAAAACCTGGGACAATCGAGTGACGCGTCCCCTCGTCAGAGCTTCCGGAAAGCTGGACTTGCTCTCCCTCATTTTCCGTGATGGTGCGCATACGCGTCTATTTGGGATTACATCAAACAGAACTCAACCTTGCGTGTCACAGGTGCTATGTATTTTGCGTAAGCCGCGCTGCTGGTACGAAATTGGATTGTCATAAATGGATTACACAGGGTCATGGCTGTCGCCAACTTGGCAAATACCCTCACATTCTATGTGAGCTCTTTCCCTTCTGCTCTTCTAAGCACCATTAAACCATCTCCTCCCGTACAGTTTCTCCAGGTACGCCTCTACACTCATAGTTGCTTAATTTGATGCCATATTAACGTACACTCACCCATCACAGCCCCTCCTCCGCGGCGTCCTCTCCACCTTCGCGAGCAGCGTCTCCGTCGCGATGATGTCGCGCCTGATGCTCAACCTGCACGAGGGCGCGACGGGAACGGGCATCCTCACCGGCACCACCGCCGCCACCGCCGCGTCGGCCTCGGATAACTCGACCACGCTCCTCTTCACGTCGCAGATTACCTTCGGCCATGACGCGCAGGCGCCGGATCCGTACGAGCGCGACCACGATATAGACCCGCCTGAGGAGATCGAGTATGAGTTGCGCGATATGGGGGCGCGCCGGCGGTACGATGAAGATGTGTAGAGGGACCGGACCTTACCAGAATCGTGGACGATGGATGGAGATGTGTTGCGGCTCGAATATCTAGGGTTCATTTGATACCAGATCATGTCATGATGTAGAACAGCAAGCGTACTGTATACTATTGTATCCACGTAGAGCATACTAGCATACTGTTTGGTCTAAATCTATATTCGCGATTCAAGTGGCAGTGGCTGACGTTTGTCCAGAGACACGGGATGGAGCTGTGTTTCATGCTAGTGCTAGGCGCTTATGCAGGCTCCTGCAGGAGGACTAGTACTTGTAAGTTGTATCACCAGCTCGGTCTACCGAGTACGTACAGGACACGTTGTCCACGTCCACGCCATGTTGCTTCTTGTGCATTTGCGCGCATCCTGCCGTTCACCCTGTTGCTTGTCCGCTGCTCCTCATCCTCGTTCTCCTGCGGCCTGCATCTCAATCACGTGCCTTGCGACCACAAGAAAAGTAGCCCTCAATCACGTTGACACCTCTAGAATCTCGGATCGGTGATTACTTCGATTGCTTGTCTACGGGGTCAACATCGCCATTACTGAGGCCTGAGGTATGATCCTGGGACCGCTCCTTCATACATCTATTCGAGGAAAGTTGGAAACTGATGTGACCCAGAAACACTGTCCAAATATGCCTGGCAAGAAGGTTCCCCAGGAGTTGTGGGGCTACGCCATCGATTTTCTCCGGGATGATAAAGCTTCGTTGAAGAGATGCAGTCTAGTTTGTCGTGGATGGCTCCCGCCTACACGCCTACATTTATTCAGCACCTTCGAAGTGGATACTCGAAGAGACCCATTGGCGGAATTTGCGAAGCTCCGGGACGCATCCGCAGATATCCTCAAGACCCCTATTAGACGATACATTCGCCGACTGAGGCTTGTGTTGCGCGATGCAGATGACACATTGCCGATGCTGATGTACCCAGAAGACGCCCTGAAACCAATTCCTCCGCTCCCTAATGTCACCTGCCTGGTCCTTGAGTACTCAAGACAGAGGGCCCCCGATACCGATCAATACTGGCGTCGTCTTATGACGCTCGTGCCGAAAGTGACATCCTTGGAGCTGTCCGACATCCTCTTTCACTCCAACGAAGATATCGTCTCTATTTTGATCGCTCTCCCGCACTTGCGTCAACTCAGGTTAGATAGGGTTTTCTTGTTCTCAATGCTGTCCGAATCCAGCGATACAACATCTACGCTCGACTTGGTCCCGCAGTCAATTGATGAAGTGGAGGTTGATCTGGTGACATGTTCGCCAGGAATTATCCAGCGTCTGCTCACTGCGCCCCTTGGCGCTTCCCTGCGCAAGTTAGTGTGTTGTTTGAGAGAAGGCCACGGAATCGAGCAGGAGATATTCCAGAGCATACTACAAAGATCCGCAGGTTCCCTCGAGATCATTGAGCTTACTATCAAAGGGGGTTAGTCGCGTATGCTGTATCCTACCTCAATTTTTGCGCACTGATCATCTTTCTAGATTATGATATGGATATGGATGATGATATGGCGCCTCTTGAGTTTCGAGAAAATACACGACTTCGGTCGGTATCCCTGACAATCGTACAGCCCGAGTATGCGTTGGCTCCAGCTCTGCGATACATACCTTCCGACTGCCTGGAGAGTCTGACCATCAAATTTAAAGACGACTGGTTACGGTACGGCGGACATGATACGGAGGCAGTGGATATCATTCTCGCAAATTTCACAAGAGTCTGCCCTTCTCTCATAGTCACACTCCAAATCGTCTGCGTAACGTTGGCGGATGAAGATGGATGGAGAAAGTTGCATATCGACGTAGAGAACCAAGTAGACAAATATTTTCGTCGACTGACAGGAGTGGCCGTGGGCCGGCTTGTGATATCGTACGTTGATCCCCAAATGAACCATTGTGTCTCACATCACTTATATTCTCTAATGCTAATGTCGAAGCACCATTCGGGCCTTCTCGTTAACACTAGGATTCTAAATACACGGGCAACCTCTCAAAGCACATCGTCATGTACATAGCCGATGCTTGCACTGAATCAGTCGATCGATGTCTT
Organism: Gelatoporia subvermispora B; assembly: GCA_000320605.2. Lineage (NCBI taxonomy): Eukaryota > Fungi > Basidiomycota > Agaricomycetes > Polyporales > Gelatoporiaceae > Gelatoporia > Gelatoporia subvermispora. The sequence goes on from KB445802.1 coordinate 963,528, forward strand.
TCCAGAGAAAGGGCCATGCTTACTGCGAGGAGTAGTCTCTGACCGCCTCATCACGGTGTGGGTACTTAGATCGGAAATTTAGGTATAACGGCGGATGTTGATAGGGACCAGTATGTCTGCCTCATTAACGCGTCATGATGCATTTCGATTCTCGCGTATAACCACTATCAGGGGCTTTCTAGGAAGCCGAGACGAAATTTGGCTCTACTACTCTTGTCCCAAGATGGCGAATAGTTCTTGTTCGCATCTCAATACTCACACTTGTATGTCACCTTGCGACGGCAGATTCCTTGCTTACCGAATTAGAGGAAGCTGAGTTTTACCCTTGAACACGAAGAGGCCTTCATCTCTGCTGCGCTCACTGCATCCTAGATCCGTGAACCTTTTCAGCTTGTACTTCACACTCTCATGAAGTCAGTCAGTGGTGCGACGAAAAGTGGCTTCAATTGTGACCTGAAAAGAACTTTGTCAAACAAGGGAATACCTGATACTTGATGAGGAGTTGATCCATGCATTTTATGAGCAATCACAGTTCAATGTATATAGAGTACCAATCTTGAACAGTTCGATTACTGTGACCACATGACTGTCGCAATGTTGCGGAAAGGTCTCAGGCGCCGTTCTAGTAGGGCGTCAAGTTGCGCTGCGCATTTCCATCCAACTTGTATCTTAGCGCTCAATATCTTGACCCAGCGGCCCAGTAGAGCTGTCGCCGATTCTCTTATGCTCTCCTGGCTCAATATCATTGAGTTATCACCTTATTAATTCGGCGATCGGCTCCTGATCGGAATACGCAGCTTCTCAAGTACGACTCGATACATACTTGTAATATGCATCTGATTGGTCAACAGCGAAACAGCCTTGGCGCACCTCCTACCGCGGTAGCCTTTGCTACATATAACCACATTTGACCCGACCCCCGAGATGCACGTACAAGAGCTACCACCGGAGTTGTGGAATCACATCCTCGACATCCATCGTGACGATAAGGCCACACTCTGTGCCTGCAGCCTCGTCTGCCGCGATTGGCTTCCAACCACACGTCGACACCTATTTGCTGCTATCGCTTTAGTGATCAGCAACGAATCAATAAGGGAGAGAGATCTCCAGGTCATCTCCGGTAGCGGCTCCTCCAGTATCATTGAACAGTACTGTCGTCATCTCTCCCTCTGGATCTCACATTCCAATAAAGACCGGGGCATGCTCGAAGTTCAGGACGACACCCTGGGGCGCACTCCTACCCTACCTAACGTCGATTCGCTCGCTCTTAAGGCGGCAATGTGGACATCGCTGCCTTCTAACGTCGTAGATCGCCACTGGCGTCGAGTCGTCGAGCGCACCCCCAACATAACGTATCTGGAGCTGGCGTATTTGTCGTTTTCTCAGATGGATGACCTTATCTCAATGCTGCTAGGGTTCCCACACATTCGTCAACTACACCTGCAACACGTCATTATAGCTCCATTAGGGAGGCCTTGGGTTCCTGATGACACCCCTCCCGACAATCTCGAGGCAATCGCACGACTACAGATAGATGAGGTGGATGTGAACATCACAGATTGTTCACCTAAGGTGGTCAAATGCCTATTCCAGGGGTGCCACGGCCTCCGCCTCCGCAAGTTGACGTGTCTCACGGTACTGGACGATGAAAGCTGTCTAGAGACTTTCCAGGACATTATAAACAGGTCGGCCGAAACGCTCGAAGAGTTGGATCTAACGACGCATATTTCCGGCAGTGGGTCGTCACGTTTTATTGCAGCGAAACGAGAGCTGACATGAGCGTGACATGATCTCAGCAGTGCCGGCCCTTAGTCCCGACTTTCGGTGCTGCACTAAACTCCGTGCCCTCTGTCTGAAAGAGACCTTAAATGAGGTTTTACCTCCTTCACTCTTGCAGTACATACCTACCGGCTCCTTGGAGAAGTTGACCATTGGACTGTATATTCAATGCAAACGCGCAGGCGATAAGAGTACTCTACAGATGCCCAATTTGACAACGCTCGATGCCGTTCTTACAGATCTCAGTAAACTCATTCCTTCCCTGGCCATCACTCTCCGCATTTTGGTTCTGGGCCCTGGAGCTGAAGACGCCCAATGGTACCGGAACTTGGATTTTTTCCAGGGAACGACCCCGGAGATACTGGGAACCTGGTTTCCCCTATTACATGAAGCAGCCGCTGGTCGGGTGACAGTGTCGTTTGGCCGAGGTAAAGAGCATCTGGGCTTTTGAATCGCTTATAAGCATACGATGAGTAGCGAGTTCTCCGTGTGTCTTCTGTATCCCCGAACAGCATACCTTCGTCGTGACTGTATCTGTGTAATGCGCTATCTATTCGTCGGGTAGTTATATTCTTCGAACTAGAGTCATGCATCTACGACGCACTCGCCCCCATACTGCAAAACAATATGCCATGCTATGTTACGGTCTCTAAACTGTGTTTTGGTGCCTCACATCAACTGCACCGCTCATGATGCTTGAACCAAAGAATGATGCTCAAATTAAAGAATATGCTAAGGATGAATATCTGCTCGGGCGTTCTTCGGGGATTCGGTGTCTCGGCTCTCACAATGCCGTGATGCCACGCTGACAGAGGGCTCTCTCTTCAATTTCCTATCGCGAAGAGGTAGACATTCGCCATTGCATGAGCTCCCTGCTATCGTATGGCCAGTTGTCTCCTCCAACCTCGCGGGAGAATATGCCCTGCAGGATGCTCAATGGCCAGCCGTGATCCCTTGATACGCCACCAACTAAATCGTCTTGAGCTGGTGTGTGACATGCATGATGAGCTTGGGCCGATGACATTCGGAGGAGCCGTTTGACTTGCAGTCCGGATCGTTGGAACTTTAGAAGGGTGTAAGGTAAGCTCTCGACCTTCCGATCAACGACGCACACTTACGCTTGTGTCCAGATCTCGATACATTGCTCGGTTTTCTTATGCTGTTTATAGAGCAGTGCACCGTCCACAGAATTGCATCTGGCACAACGACTATGCTGTTCGGTGCATACATCGTGTGCCTCCAATAATCGTGATGCAAGAGCAACCGCGAAGGCTCAAGGGGGGCTCGCATCGTATTATCGTGGTGCGCGCCCTGGACGAGAGCCTCCCACAGCACTTCAGGCAGCTTTTGACTGCATCAAATCTCACATATACTATTAGTAGGAAGATTCTCGATACCATTGTGTTGTGGACGTTTGTAGAACGCAGTGCATTCTTTCGTACTGCAAGACATCATGCTGAAGCTCAGCGAGTATGAGTGATAATTGCGGTGTATCTGAGCTGGACATCAAAAGCACGAAATGACGGAGCAACCTCGACAATGGCGCCCCGACCAAATCCATTGTTTGGTTGAGCAACTATGCGCTGGACGACAAAATGAGAAAAAAATGTCCCCGGTGGGAGTCGAGCCCACGTCTTCACGGACTTGTGTTACCACAACGTAATGATCTGACCACTAATCGACGGGGACGTTATCAAAATTCAATTATCCATCGACATAATACGTGAGGGTATAAACGCAGGCGACTTCACGACTTCACTCATTTGGGCTCGCCGCTCGCCTCACCTGCCCCCAGCTACAGCTACTTTTGTCTAGCACTGTCAGAACTCACGAAGCAATGAGCGTGTGTATTAGAGAGTGAGAGGTACATCGTGCCCGCTACACTAAAAGAAAACCTTAAGAGGAAGGCAATAACCATTCAAACAACGTCCCAACCGAAGAATGTCAAGTGGCATGAGGCGATCAAGTAAGTGACAGGTAAGTAAAAGTCAATCAAGTGTCCAAGTGTGGTGTGGTGCAGCATTGTGTGTTTTGGAGGCCGGAGCCCCATCATGGAAGCCGTGACCGCACACGGATGCCATCATGTCGCTTAGACGAAGAGGAGGCCGACAGCCGCACCGACGAGGCCGCCGAGGGAGGTCGTCAGGCCGACCGCGCCGTTGCTCTTCTGCGCGGAACCAGTGACAGACGCACTCGAGCCAGAGCCAGAGGCGGTGCCAGAGGGCGGGGGCGCAGGGCTGTTCGTGCCCGTGCCGGAGACGGTGGGCGTCGCGGATGAGGCGGGGTAGGCAGAGCCAAAGGCCTTGATCTCGAACGGCTGCGAGGTCGCGTAGACCTGGAACGAACCAGTGTCAGAGAGGGCTCGCCGATTAAAGAGCTGGGACATACGTTGGTGCCGTTGAACGGATCAGCGAGAAGCACTGTGTAGCCCTGCGCGGGAGGCAGGCTGAACATTGTAGCCGAAATCGTCTGCGCGCAGTTGAAGTTCATCTCCTGAGAAATGATCGCAAGGGGCGAGGCCAAAACGGTGGGGTCCGAGTTGGCAAGCCTTATCGTGTGTCGCGGTATTTAGCACCAAGCCCGGAAGGTCCCTATATGCAAGACTACTCACTGGACAGTGAAGTTCGTGAACGGAGACGTTTCACAAGTCCATGAGAGGGTGTTCAAGGACTGGTCAACTATTCAGAAAATCAATCAGCACTCCTTTTTCTCTCTGCTTGCACGAGTAAAGCCCGTACGCACCCCACCACAAGCCTGGGCCTCCAGGGGAGATGATGGAGAGCTGCGCGGCGGCGCTGCTGGCGAGGGCAACGAGGGTGGCGGTCAGTGCGGCGGGGCGGAACATCTTGAAGGGCAGGTCGTAGAAAACGGCGACGAAGAGGGGAAGGGACGAGAGGAACGATTGGAAGCCTCAGGTGAAAGCTGGCTGATGGCTGGACGAGAACGCCGTTGCCCGGCAGGCGGAGATCGAACACGGCTGCATTTGCCGAGTACGCATGCCTTGTCTTGCTATTTCCGCCACAGGAGGCTGGCACAGTAGTCAAGATAGGCTGGTTTCTGAAATATTGTGGTGGTCAGCGTCTGTGAAAAGTATGTATTAGGTCTAAGATGGTCCTGAGTTGGAACACGAGGAAGGATAAACCAAAGGACTGCGCATTTCCAGAGCACAGCCGCGGTAAGGGATCGAGGCGGCTGGCGCCGTCGTGCCCGGGTCCGTGCCGCATACCGGACATTCGCCTCGACAATGCAATATTATCAAGTAGTGATCTCGACCCTATGTTCCTTTTACTAAATGCACGAATGAGTAAAGAAAATTGGTCGATGTTTCTCGTCTCATAATGGGCATGAACGAGCGGTGAACGTAATTGTCGAAGACTACTGTACTACTCTACGGCTCGAATTACACATGGTACTACGACACTGTTCATGGGAACGTACATTGAGAGAGTCCTTCGATTGTATCCTACATTGACGTAGCTTATCCAGCTCGACCAGTACGCACCACCATTCCGAAGTCCATGTTCTTTGCATAGATGTGACTACATCTAGATTTGGGTACAAACAATCCAGTATCCGCGCTGCATCGGTCGTGCTTGACATCCACGCGGACCTATGCACGACCAAGTGCTGGAGAGAGCTCGGCGTCCGTACTTTCTCTATCACTTGATCCACGGACACGTCTGAGCAAAGCGAGATTGCGGGCAATGCTAACGAACACAAATCCGGGCACAATTGCGCAAACTCGACGAGATTGTCGACAGTCGGCCTGTTTTGGTCGCAATCCCACATCGGATGGTCGATGGAAAGGGTTATGATTTGAGGCCAAGCTAGAGCGATTTTCTGCGCATCCGCAGACTCGAACACCAGATCCCATAACGGGAGCTGTATCTGGAGTGCTGTCAAGTCGCGCAGCTGCAGTAGAGGCTCGATGACCTCAAGTAGCCGCTGTTTTCCTATCCCAAAACTTCCTGGGTAAGGAGGTATCTGCTCCATAGTGAATGTCCTGAGGGAGTTTCCGTAGCTCGTCTTGATAGAATGCATCATGGTGAAACATTCTGTGCTGACGCCATCCTCGTGAACCCAGTACGCTTGCACATGTAGCGAATATAGATTAGGCGCGTCAATGAATTGTATGGCTCGAATAGCCGCAACAGAAGGTACGCCGGTGATTGAGAGCGTCCGCAGCGCGCTGAGTGTGAGGGATTGTAGTTCCGTACGATGTGGGATCCAACAATGGATGTTCAGATGCACCAAGCTCTGCAGCGCACTAAGAGAGGGGAGGATGGGAGTCCCTTTGGGTGCATGTCCCCAAACTGACAGCGTCAGTCGTTCAAGGGATGTAAGGGAAGATATGGGTGGCATGTGTGCGGGCAGGCACTGGGAACTGAGTTCGAAGACACGCAGGAACGGGGTGGTCGAGTATATGTCGGAAATGAGATCGGCGCACTCGCTGTCAAACGAGGGTCTTCCGGAGTCTTCGAAGACAGTCACATGAATGGAATGGAGTCGGCGTGGAATGAGATCCAGGACATCGTCCACAGGTGACGAGAAGCACGCCCGCCAATGCAGAGTGTCCAAAGCGGGGAACGGGCAACCCCCTCCGAGGTAGACCTCGTTGATGAAACGGAGGAGGCAGACATCATCGGAACTGTCTGGGGATGTTGTATCCAGGCGCAGGATGTGCACCTTTGACAAATAATACGGCACGCGCAGCCACTTGCTGGATTGAGGTGACTGTAAATTCGTCAGTTCGTGCTGCCTCCCCACGATCGGAAACAACTCACAACGGGATCTCCACCCCTGAGCAGTGGGAAGCTTCGCAGAGCGAGAATTGGGTGCAGTTCAGTGAGATCCCTCCATAGCATGCTCAGAGCAGGGTCCGAGAACGCCCAAGAAACCCGCGCTAAGCCCGCCAGTGTTCTGCGACAGTTGACTGCATCCCAGTCATCCCTATTCTCCAATCGAGCACCTACTTCCTCGCAGATCAAGTACAGAATATCCCTGTTCTCGAACATCCTATGGCAGCGCACCTCTCCATCTTCCGGCGGGTCAGTGGCGTTCGAGCGATCGGCCTTGCGCCCAGAGAAGCGGCGTGCAATGGTCATCAGGATACGCTTTGTGCTGCCCCGAGCACGTCGTACGAGGGTCGAGGGCTTGGGCCTCATGTTGTAGGTGAAGAGAATGCATGAGATGCACAGGCCGGCGGGCTAGTACCCCCAGACACAGCCCTTCGAGGAATCAGGCTTCGGGTCTATCCTTTGACGTGAGCGCGCTTGGGTGACACGTGCTACGGGTCAGGTTCCAGACAAACTTATTGTTCTCACGGCTTCAAGCTCTCCGGGCATTCCTCGCGCATTACAGTAGTTTTAAGAGCAACGCCACATGAATGGAATAAGAAGGGAATTATTCTGTCAAGGTATTGTACATACAGCAGTCCAAATCACCGAAGAAAATGCTAATATCCTGCGGAACTCTGGGGGACCGGGACGAATTGTCAATATTCGTAGACTTCAAAATCGTCGTATTATTGTCTGTATTTATGGGTTCTCACGTAGACGAGACAGACTGTCCAGAACGTCCAGCCAGGATCCCCTGACAGGTAGTGAGTTTGCTTTCTGGATGCATTTCTCGGTGTCCAATTTCGGGAAGGAATTGACGAGTGTCTGAAGAGTGTCGGTCAATGATTCGAAATCGATCACCACCAGACAGGGAAGGGTGCATGATATGGAGATGCCACCCTCCGTCGTGCATGGTGGGTCAGGCGTGACATGAGATAGTATCAACGTGTGCAGAGTTGGGCACATCCGCGAAAATTCGACAACATCTTTGAGTGCAGGGCTCTCGGACTTGCCCACGGGGTCGAACCGAATGGTCAGGGATGCAATATGTGGCCACCGCTGTGCCAAGAGAAGAAGGTCTGTGGACCTGAATGATAGTGAACGACCGTGCAATTTGATGTTGACATCTTCCAGGTGGGACATTGAAAGGAGAGGCCGGATCATCGACATCAGCACCTCACTCGCCTCACTCTGCCCGTCGAAATACTGAACTTCCTCGTAGTCGATTTCCAACGAGCGTATATTGGTGCTGTACTGAGCGTGTACTTCCTCGAGGACTTCGTGCGTATAGTGTCGTTGCTGGTCTTGAGGACGTACAAGATAAAGCGATAGCGACTGCAGGCGAGGAACAGAGATTGCTCGCATGAGTGGCTTAAGGTGTAATGGGTGGCCTGATAAGAGGAGGCGTTGAAGGTGGGGTAGGGTGACAGGGGTAATCTCGGTAGCTCGCAATTGAGCATTGCGGAGATCTAGCTCGACGAGGTGCGGTAGCGTCGCCAGAGCTTCAACGAAGGATGGCTCAATTTCGGGCTGTTCAAGGCGTCTGCAAGGACAGCACTTGAAGTCGACAGCGAGTTGCCGAAGTTGTTGTAACGTAGCGACCGACGCATCTTGACGCATCCTGCCGTCAGAATGTACAGACAATCTGCGAAGCGATTTGGGCACGTGTGCGTATAGTTCTTGCAGAAAGTGGTCGGAAAGGTGCATTGGAATCAATGATCTGCTCAACACCATGATGCAGATATCCCGCAAATATTGCGAGCGGCGCGATAGAAGGGACAGGACGTCATAAAAGAAGTCTTCGGATTCGAGGTCCATTGTCCAGTTGAGAGTTCCGAGGAATAGGAAGGGGTTGTCTGCAGAGACAATTGCGGCTAACCTCAAGAATTCCTTCACGTTCGAGTGTTCCTTATCGGTTCTAGTTCCAAGGTCGAGCGAGCGCACGCTGTTCATGTACTTTGTCGCATACTGCCACCTTCGTCGCACTTCATCGATATTCTGATTATTCGCCAAATATAGTGTTGGACATCAACGAATGCTCGACAATACACAATAAAAGCCAAGCTCACCTGTTCAATGTTCGGACTAGAGAGCACATCTAGTAGAGGCCCAAGGCCAGGGAGGTGTCTCCATAGGATCTTGATGGCAGGCTCGTGGAATGCCTTCAGACAAGCCAAGTTTCGGAGAGTCGAACGGTAGTCGCCGTCGTCCGCATGTAGCGCTTGGCAGACGAGGAACATGACATCCGCTACACCAAATATCCTGTGTGTTGAGGGACGTGGTTTGAAATAGTCCGTCCATTTTACCAATATAAATGACGAAAGATTCATGCCCATTGAAGATTTCGCGATGTGTTCTGCAGCTGACACTGTGCAAGGAGTGAATTGATAGTGTTCTTGTGAAGAGTTACAGTCAGGTGTAAGACACTTATGTACTGTCTGCTGGGCCGTGCTCACCACAGGTGGCCGTGCCGCAAGGCTCGCTGTGCCGCATTCCATAATTGACATAATCTTTTGCCGCCAAGTATAAGATCACAGCCACCTCCTTTCAGCGAGCTAATTAGCGTGCCGTGTTAGGTCCTGGAGCCCGGAAGATGTTCCGATAGCCCGACCTCATTATCTCTTCGAGCTCATCAGGTTGACTCACGACAGGTAAGGGATCCAAAAATGTAAGCATGAAGATGACAGGTTGGGCGCGAACCACGTCCATGTCAGACGCGGGTTCGGCGCTTGTGCCACACACATGTGCTGCATATGGCTCAAGACGACCCGGAATGGCCGGAATGTCGCGAACATCGATTCACGAAGGTGGTGTTGGTGGTTTATCCTGTGAATGGCTTCCAGGTATGGTATGATGGTGCCTACCTATTCTATTGCACCACTACAAATGACAACTCAAGCGTACATCACTCACTGCATATGCCTATGCAGGTGGCTAGCAGCTACGCGAATGTCCATGGAGTGAAGGAGCGGTGTAGCCATTGCTCGGAAGCCTCAAATGCGATTCATGCGACATCTTCTACAAGCTACCGTTTCGCACCCTGTGCACAGCTTGTTTAAGTTAATTATCAGATTCTGGAGACGTTTAAGTGGCTGGTGCGAAGACTTACGAATAGGTCTAGGTTCATACAATTTTGACATCTCTCACAATGATGGGCTCCACGCGTGTACTGCCACTCTGTATGAGCACAATCATGGTCGACGCGCAGACGGTGCATCCACTTGCGGATGAGTTCTTCACGAGTCTTGGATCTGTCTTTAGCTGACTTCCGGTTCTTCGACGGCATAGGTACAGGTTGGGCTTGTGCAGATGAAGAAGCGCTATTACAGGTCTGTTCCACCTGCATCCCAGTTGCCGGACTAGATGGGAGTGGACGAAGCCTCGCCATCATGCATTGGTGGACTTCGCGCTGCAGAGGGTCAACGTCCATGCCACGCGCCACGCGTTGTATCTCCCCAGGCGTCCGTTCTACTTCATCCAGTACAGGTTCATCCAGTACAGCGGCCACCACATTACCTCGATCCCCACGAATTTGTGCAGCAGGCCGGCGTGCGAGCCGGGCGTCGACACGTGCCTCTGCAGCCGCCAGGAGGCTGCGCTCGTCCCACTGCGGGCACGTGCACGTCTTCCAGCATTTGCCACAGAGGTAGCAGAACTCGGTCTTGCAGCGGCATGTCATATGGAAGCACCCAATATTGAGCTCGACCAGTGTTTCACAGCCAGGGCACCGCGTCCAGCCTGCTTCGCGGCCGAGGCTGAGCACTGGCATGTCCTGCGTGTTCTCCACGCAGCGATGGCCTGCGCCTGTGACCTTGTTCTTGCAGCGAAGACAGGTCGTCGTAGTGCATCCGGCTGCGGAGCAGCTCTTGGATGTAGGGCTGGATTTGAACGACCACACACTGGGCTCCTGCTGAGGCCCGAGGAAGCGACTGCAAGTAGGGTTCGCACAGTATACGCGCTTCGGGGTTCTGAACTCTTCCGACTTCTCCTTGAACCTGTAGAGCAGGTCGGCGCTCATGTGCACCTGTACCGAATTCAGAGGGATGTTCTTCCGGCAGCACCGAGGTGGAAATAGTGACTCGTCCTTCGCGGCGCTTTCGAATAACTCTAGAATGCAACGTTTGTCGTAGTGATGACCGCAGGGAGTGGCCACGTCAACACCGATGATAGGATCCATGCAAATTACACAGTCATGTCCAGATGGGCTATTGCAAATATATATCAGATGAAGCCTTTCGAACAAAAAACCTATTGCTTATATACCCTGGAGAGGCTTTCGCTCTTGCAGTGGGGGCTGGACTAGTTTGGGCCCTCCTAGCCTGAGGTGCCGGGACGTAGGATTTAGGGAATCGAGGCAGAACCGACTTGACGATCGAAGAGACACCTCTATGCCCTTGGGTTTGCGATCGCTGTACTACTGGTCTTGACGCGGCGTAAAGGTCAATGGTCTTGTTGGGTTTCTCGGCGAGATGCTTACCTCGGTCGCTCATCTCGTGGTAGACCATCCACTTCAGTATCCACAATGTGTACCATACTGACGCGGGATCTGGATGTTAGAATGGGCGATGTGCGATCAATGCTCTAGAGCTGACCGTTGCTCTGTGCTGCCACGGTGACTGGCATCCATACTTTGCACATCTGGTATTCCTTGAGCGAGTCTAAGAGCTAAATGTCGGTCTTCTCTGAGACTTGCAAGTCTACGAGCTTCTGATATCATGAATTCGATAGCAAGCTCTCGGTCTGTCAAAAGCCTGTCATCTTGCCGCGCTACTTTGATGACTTGTTCAAGTTCATTAAGGTCCTGAGAACACAGGCCTTCAAGTGACTTGTCAGGGTGCGGGGGCTGCTGCCGCTCCCGCACTGAAGATGGTCCTGCAATGGAAGTCATGACGGGGAGAGAAGATATGCTGGAGACAGCGTCTGGGAGCAGGGGGATATACGTCGCCTCCCGCGGTCTCGCCCGGGTCACGAGGGGGGCCGAGTAGCAGAAACCAGATCGATGAAGAGCGCAGCTGTGATAGGATCCGAGATGAGAATCGACATGTCAGAAGCCAGCGGCACGGACGTCATAACCAAGGGAGACAGGCGGCGCTGCAGCTAAATTCCACTATGGATACGACTATGTCCCGAACCAAGCTCAATTGGCTCTCAGACAAAGTTGAGAGTAAATCTCAGCCAGCTAGTTGAGGGTTGGCCAAGACCTCGAGTCCAAGATCAAAAGGGTGGCATCAAGGCACGACAACAATCTGGCGCTCAGTGTCATTGATTATACAGATTGTGGGCGCTCGAGACTGTTGAAATGGTTGTGAGCCGTGTTATGAATCCCAGACGTCGGAACCGCAGTTTGACGGTGGTGCTATATGCAAATAGCGCAGTTGAGCGGTGAGATATGCCACTTGCTCACGAAAGAGACACTGCATGCGCGGTCACCGTGCGATCAACCAGCAACTCTTGATGAGTATGACCGCGCATAAACACCGAAAGTAGCCTGTTTATGTGGACGTCAAAGTCAGCGCAGACGTGTTCCGTTGAGCACGCGCGAGATTGTGATATTCAGGTTCCTTGATTGGAAAAAACAGGGCTATTCGGATAGTTGACGAGAGTTTGGTGTCGTCACGTCATGGAACAGCAATGTTCAGTTTGTGTGGGAAATCCGAGTCACCACCTGCAGAGAGCATTTCTACAACTTCAAATAGTTCCAAACCAGAGGGTTGTAGAGCGATGCGGAAGTCGAGGCAATTGAGAAAGATGTGGGCAGATTTCAAGGTTGCGTCACGGAGGTCGGAATCCTTTGGGCGCTTCACCGAGACGCGTTGAACGCGCCGAGTCGCGAGTGGCGCGAGAACTGACCACGACCATCCGACATCGGACACCTCTCCTTTGGCCTTTGTCAAGTACTATGTTGCAAACAGGTCTGATTCCGAATGCGCACAACGACCTGGTGACCGATGCATCGTACGATTTCTACGGACTTCGCCTTGCGACGTGCAGCCTTGATCAGAGGTTGGTCGCGACCACAACTCCCGCTCCGTTATTCTTGAATACCTATCCCGGCGGCCCGTATACCACAGGATAAAGATCTGGCAGCTCGATGAGACAAACGGCACATGGACAGTAGAGGACGAGTGGAAGGTGCGTCCCCGCCTTCTCGAGCCACAATACCAGGCTTCAACCCACCCTGAACAGGCTCACGATGCAGCCATCTCAAAAGTCAGCTGGGCACATCCAGAATTCGGCACTGTGCTCGCCTCTTCCTCGTTTGACCGGACCGTAAAGGTCTGGGAGCAGATACCCCTCACGGAGTCTGACGCCACGCAGGTGAACGGAAGCGGATCAGCGACAAGTACCTCAAAGTGGGTAGAGCGTGCTATGCTGGTAGATGCCAAGGGAACCGTGCGAGCAATTGAATTCGCACCGCAGCACTTTGGGCTGAAACTGGTGAGTGATCTTTCTTCGCAAGTGACCTCAGCTCCGTGGACATTTTTATCAATGCCTGGAATGTATGTGGCTTGCAACATCCTGGCCATCGCGTCCCGCAGAGTGTGCTTGTAGGAACTTCGCGTGGCATCGGAATCCCAGCAGTACTTGCGCGCTCTCGTTGAGCGCGACGGACTGGAGCGAAGCAGTGCGTCTCAGCGCGCAAGTGGTCTTCAGGCATGATCACGTCTGTTCACTGAGCAAAGACGAACGCCCGCTCTCATAATACCTACAATAAGGTCTACATCGTGTCTGCTAGTTCCGAGGCCTGTCGGTGGCTCGCATCATTGGGAGAGCAGTGACCCTGGATGTTGGACCAATTCGTTGTAACCTGTGCTGACTTACACTTTCCCTGTCAAGGCGTCAATATCCTCCGACAACCACCTCAGGATCTACGACTGTCTGGAACAGCCATCCCTGACGACATGGCAAATGACCGAGGAGGTCGATGTCTTGAGCCTGCCCTCCGGTCCTCGCTCAAATAACAACACCACGAGTGCGGCCACACCCACGCAGCAGCCGTCAACAACGCCAGAATCCGCATCTGCGTCCCTTGTAACGCATGCACTTCAGCAACAACAGCAGCAGCAAGGGCAATCCGTGAGGTCCGGTTCAGGGAACCGAGAAGTCAGTAAATACTATGTTGGCCGTTGGGTTCTTCGCTGATTCACAGCGTAGGCTGACGGAGGCTGGTGCCTGTCATGGTGCAAGGATCGATACTGGGGGGAACTCATCTCCGCCGGATGCGGCGCCACCGGTGTCGTGAAGGTGTGTACAAATCTGCCCGATGGGTGTGCGCCTCTGAAAGCATATCCCCTGTCCAGATTATCCAGCTTACCCCGTCCCGTCGTCCATTTGCCGTCCTCACGCTCGATTCATCTCCTTCTCAGACGTCCTCAAGTGACACGCCCAGTAGAAATACACAATCGTCGACCGCCGATAGTGATGCGCCGACACCGTTCGCGATCACCTCCGTCGCATGGGCGCCATCGTGCGGCCGCTCGTACCACCTCATCGCGACGGGCGGGCGCGACGGACGCGTGCGCATCTGGCGCGTGCGGCCTCCTGTACTGAGCGACGAGCTCGATGGCGAGTCCGAGGGCGACGCCGAGGGCAAGTGGGCTGCATCAATTGTCGGCGAGTTCGACGACCACAAGTGAGCACATCCCCTCCGTGCACGTGTAAGAATCTGACTATCTGACCATCCGCGTGGTTGCAGATCGGCAGTCGGCAGGGTGGAATGGAACATCACGGGGTGCGTGGCACGCGCCTGTGCGGGCTTGTGATTCGGGGGGTGCTGATCGCTGATGCCCCCTTCCCTTTCCTCTTGCAGGACGATTCTCTCCTCAGCTGGAAACGATGGCCGGGTACGCCTGTGGAAGATGACAGCGGGAAACGTCTGGAGGCCTGCAGGACACATCAGCGTCGAGCAAGCTGAGGAGCAGCTGGCGGATGTCGACATGGACGCGGACGCGGAGGACTGACGTGGTACGGTTCGTCACACTTACTTCACTGAACGTCCGCATCTCACACCACGTCCCTGCAGAAATTCAGAAGCTCGCTGTCTGATGGCAAATTGAATGGTGATTTGACGTTGCTGGCCTGACTTGAGACACAACCTGCTTCGCGAGCCAGCGGCGTTGCAGATTTCTATCTGATTTCGGTGTATCCCGGCGATATAGACAGCATTCCGCAAGAAGCTGTCTCCACAAGCGTGGGCTTGACCCTTTTAATGCTATAGTGATGCCAGGATGTTGTGCCTGGTCTTCTTTTACTATACTGAGCATACGGAATTTTTACGCCAAAAGGCTCGCTACTTGGTTGCAGTCTATTGAGATGCCCACCCAAAGGAGAACGCCTGATCAAGTGCGAATTGCGGCCACTGAGACTTTCGACATTTGTGCAACTTGCCGGGAGAGCGACGGTGATTTACGAGTTTCAGAGACTGCGAATGACAGTGCTGTTATGCGTCGCCTACTGACGAATCCCGGGCGAAGCTGCGGATAGGCAGTGCTGGAAAGTAGAGGCGCGCGATGACACTTTTGCGAGCGCGTGCATTTCGAATACACTATGTTCAGAAGCTCGAGAGAGCCGCCAGGTACCCTCTGCTTCCATGCTCACACCTGTCCAGGTTGTAACGGACGAACCCCGCCTTTGCCGATATTTTTCTTTTCTCTTCCAACAGAGATTCTGATAGCTCGACACTTACGACCTGGGCTTAGCGACGACTCCTCGAGGGCTCGATGGTGGCCTTCTTTGAGGCTTCGACACCGTTCGTCGACCTCGTGCAGATCTAATTCCGGTTACTTCATTCTTGATTCCGGCATCAGAGCCCCGCTGTTCTTCGCGGAAGTGCATTACGACAGATACTCTCACATCTGCTGGGAAAGATCAGGGTAGCGGAGCGAGCGATTCAACGCTTCTCGAGACCATTTGGGACTCCGAGCAGTTGGCGCCGCTGAATGATGGTGGCCCGTATGCGACACGGCGTGTGGCGGTCGTCGGTCGAGACTCGCTGCCCTGCGCACGACGACACTCCGCCCTGGCTCCGACCGCGTACGTCGCGTCAGATCGCTCGTTGCAAGCAGCGAAAAAGGGAAGCCTCCGGGCCGCTACAAATCGGGCGCGTTGCGAGCGCAGTGCAGGCAGCCTGCCATCGCGATGTCATATGTAGCGCCATCAAACTCGCCAGGTACTCATTGGTCCTACCAGCCTAGCCATTTGCTCCTCGGCTACGCACTCTTCCACGACACTTCTCGCCGGTGATGGGAAACCGCTCCTTCCGCGCATCGAGATTCTGTGAGCCTGCTGTATTATAAGTGCATGGCACACCGGCTCCGGTGGCATGATGCTAGCGCATTTCCTCTACTTGGAACGGTGCGCTACATACTGACACTAATGACCCGCTCCTAACCGGGGGAACATGCCGTCTACCGTGACTAGTGAGTGTTCTCGTATTTCGCCTCCAGCACAAACTGATAACGACTTTCGCGGGCGACAGTTGTGGCAACAGTGCTCCCCGGGATTGCATTCGTTTGCACGGTCCTCAGATTGTACTACAGGTGGCGCAGAGGCCATCTTGGCTCGGACGATGCATGGGCGGCTACTGCTCTCGCAGCCATATGTTTCGAAATAGCGGGGGCCTGGGTAAGGGTCGCTCAGGGTGCGTTACAAGTGCAGCACATTTCTACCAGCGAAAGCTGAGCATATGCATACCCCAGGGGAATCGCAATATTACCACATTGTAGGCTACTACATGCTCAATGTGGCCTTCACATCCGTCCTATGGTGCAGTCACCTTTTTCGTGATAATGTGTAGATCACTCTCTAACACCAAGAGCAGGCTGGCACGAATGAGCATCCTTTGGTCAACAATTAGGGTTATACCTTCATTCATGCTGCTCAGATGGTATTCGTACGCCGCCGCGGCCATTTTCATGGTATTCTGGCTCGTCACGCTGGTCGTGAAGACATATGTTTGCGAACACAATCCCAAGTGGAAGACACTTGCCAATGCGCAATGCGTGCTCGGCCATGGTGTTGCCGTGCTAGAACTAGTCAGTGAGTAGTGACCTCGCGTATCACGCCACCCTGTCAATTGACAGACCTGTTCGCTTGCCCTGCTCTGCCCTGCGATGCGCAATGTACCTGTATTTGTGTCAACGAAAGCCGATGTTATCGCGGACGTCATCCTGATCGCGTTGCCCGTCAGGCTGCTGTCCGATGTCAAGCTCGGGAGCGCGCGGCGGAAGCTCCTCATCTCGATCTTTTCCGCGAACTCGCTCACCACCATCTTCAGCATCATCCACGCGCGCTATGTCTTCAGCCCGAACCGTATTATGGAAGGTATTTGGGCGCATGTCGAGGTATGTCCATCTCCGCTCTTCCTTGCTTGTTTTGTTTCTGACATGGCTGGCCATAACGTGCAGGCTGCAACATGCCTCATCGTGTGCAACCTCGCCGTACTCGTGACATGGATGTTCCGCGTCTTCTGGAAAGGTGGCGACCTTGACGCGGTGTCATACACTGAGACACACGAGCTGAGTCCGCAGCGTGGCACTTCACGACAGAGCCGCCTGACAACGCTGCGCTTCGGGACCGACGCCGCGTTCGTACTCTCCGCGATGGAGGGTAACAGCAGCGACCCGGAGCACTCGGGCGACATGACCAAGTCGGGCAAAAACCGCTCGAGCCTGACGCTCGCCCCACCGAGCATGAAGCCAGGAGAGTTGTAACATCCCATGCTGAGGCCATGGGCCGCACGCTTATCGACGTGCCTTTGAGGCCTGTGCAAACTGGTTTGGGAGGATCCGACCCGTGTCGTCCTCGGAGATTCCGGGTAGTGAACGGGCCCGTTGCGATGGTCGAGAGCATCCCGGGTGGCGATGACCTGCAGATCGTAAACCCGCGACATCGTGTGAGCAAAACAGTTTCCGTTGTACCCTTCGACTCTCCGATATAGTCTGCATTGTAACGCATATGCGATGTCTGATGTTTCCTGTCGACACACATGTTGTACCTATACCTTTACGCGTATATCTAGATCGGGCACCCCGCGTCCCGCCCATGTACATGTGATACAACTGTGTCCGTCTTGCTGCTTGCTGTCTCAATGTCATACTTGAGGCTTGACTGCGATCTTCAGCGCGCTGCGGCTGTTCATCTTGTCCAGAGCCTGCTGGTACTCAGTGATAGAGTAGACGTCTGTCACCTAAAGCGCAATAGCGTAGGTATCGTTAGATCTTAGTCTGTCAGGGATGGCGCCGCGTTGACGTACCATGCCCTTCACTCTAATTTTCCCACTGTCAAGATAAGCAACCGCGCGGGGAAAACAGTGGGTCTGAGCGAAGGAGCCGATAATCTGGGAAACGGCAATCAAGTGAGAAAATGGGAAAGAGGGAATGCCACGCTGGAACGGGCGACTTACCCTGATCTCGTCGCCGAAGATCTTTGATGGGGCCCAATGCACGAGGGCAGCGTTGTCATACACCCCGTAGATCATGAGCGTCCCTCCCCTCCGAACGTAATTGATAGAATCGTTGGCGACCTTTTCTGATCCAGTCGCCTCAACCTGGATGAACAGATGTTCACGATTTAGGCCATCGCAACCAAGGTGCGAACGTCGCCACGCACCACCACGTCGAAGCCGTATGGGTTGTCCTGCTTGAGCTTCTCCCACTGCTGCTCTGGATTTGCCCTGTCGAGCTCGATGTACTCGTCCCCCGCGGCCAGCTGCTTGGCAATATCGGTCTTGATGCCTTTGTTCGCTGCTATAACCACCTTGGCGGCGCCGTTCAGCTTCATGAGCTGCGCAAGGATGAGGCCCGTTGGCCCCGCGCCGATAATCAACACATCGACGCCGACCGGCGCGTTGAGCTTGTCCATGCCGTGGATCGCGCATGCGGCAGGTTCAACAAGCGTGGCTTCCTCGTCGGTCAGGTTATGAATCTTGTACACTTGCTTCGCCTCACTGCAGTCACGTCGGATATCAGCTGAGCTATAATGAGGTACGCTGTTGCCTCACAAGATCACGTATTCGCTGAACCCACCAGCCATGGTGACACCACGTCCTTCGAAGTTCTCGCAGAGAAGTGATCGCCCTCTGCGGCAGTAGAAGCACGAGCTGCACTACGATATTATTGCAGGCTGAGCACGACCAAGTACCAATGGACAGCTTGCGACTTACAGTTACACCAGGATCGGCAACACAGCGGTCGCCCACCTCAAAGCCTGTAACGTTCGCGCCGACGGCAGCGACTCTTCCTACAACTTCATGGCCTGGAATGAGCTGGAGGGAATATCAGGCGATATCTGGTGAGTATTGTGAGATAGGTATACTTACAGGGAACTTGGCGATGAATTCTCCCTCGTGGACATGGCCGTCGGTGCCGCAGATACCTACATTTTGTTATCAGGCGTCTGCAAGCTGCAAGCAGATTGCTAGTCATGTACCGCAGCAAAGGACTGTTGGCAGATAGATCGATGTCGAATGATCAGATAGATGTTCCTTCAAGAATTTAGTGAATATACCGTACCCTTGAAGAGGATCTCCCCCTCCTTTGGCTGAGGGACGGGGACCTCCTTAACTTCAAATTGACGCGGCTGTGATCTTATGAGCATTGGTTCAGCGACTGAAATTCACAGCTGATCTTACCGCATGATAATAAAGCGCCTGCATTGTCTGGTCGTCGGCCATGGTTTCTTGAGCTCTCAAATTTCAATGCCGGAGGCGACTAAGATGTGGATAGATTGAATGTAAGGACAAGCCAAGGCTCGCCTTGTCATCGATATCCATAGCTCCTGTAATTAATTCACAGCCGGTTCCGGGGAATCCTCGGAATGCGGGGTGGGACACTGGGATGCGCTTAGACGCCGGACAGAGTCAAGCAGCCTGCAGGTGACGCCCAACTCGTGCACGTGATAATCATGCGCCTCGCGTTCCAAAAGCGGGCAAACGATTTTTCTTGCAAGTGCAGACTCGTTTCTGCCACCCGCCACTAAAGACTACAGCCGTTATGACCAAGTACATTGTCGTGTCTGGAGGCGTCGTCAGCGGCATCGGGAAGGGTGTTATTGGTGCGCACCCGCGTATTGTATCTAGTTTCGACACGTTGTGTTCAATCGCACTCTGCAGCCTCCTCGACGGGTCTGCTCCTGAAGACCACCGGTCTGAAGGTCACTGCCATCAAAATAGATCCGTACATGAACATAGATGCGGGCACCATGCGTCCACAGGAGCATGGTGAGATTGAAATCCAGCGTTGAATCCTTGCAGGCTTCTGAGATTGCGAACAGGCGAGGTATACGTGCTGAATGATGGCGGTGAGGTCGACCTGGATCTCGGAAACTACGAGCGATACCTGAATGTGACGCTGTCCCGGGATAACAATATCACTACCGGCAAGATCTACCGCGAGGTCATCGAAAAGGAGGTGTGTGGCCTTGCATGTCTGCATTGCTGATAATCTCATGTTCAAGTGTGCGTATAGCGCCGAGGCGACTACTTGGGCAAGACCGTCCAAATTGTGCCCCACATCACAAATGCTATCCAGGACTGGATTGAGCGGGTGTCGAAGATCCCCGTCGATGAGACAGGCGAAGAACCCGATGTTTGCATCGTCGAGCTTGGTGGAACCGTCGGCGACATCGAGTCTGCGCCATTTGTCGAAGCTATGCGACAGTTCCAATTCCGCGTAGGCCACGAGAACTTTGCCCTGATCCATGTTTCCCTTGTTCCCGACATGCACGGCGAGCAGAAGACAAAACCGACGCAGACCACCGTGCACGCATTGCGCGGCCTCGGTCTCCTTCCCGATCTGGTGAGGAAGCCACCTGATTCTACCTTCCTAACAGAGCTCAGTCGAACTGGTATCACAGATTGCCTGCCGTCTGATCGTCCAAAAGCCTCTCGAAGATACCACAAAAGCCAAAATCTCCATGTTCTGTCACGTCACCCCCGAACAGGTCGTTGGTGTGCACGACGTTTCCTCTGTATACCACGTTCCCCTCCTCCTCCAATCCCAAGGCATCGTCAAGTTCCTCCAAAAGCGTCTCAACCTTCCCTCCCTCAAAATCACCAAGGAGATGACTGAGCGAGGACTTAACCTTGAGAAGAGGTGGAGGGAGCTGACAAGACGGTATGTGCCTTTCGCCCGTTGGCTGAGGGTATAGCTAATCGCATAATTAACAGACAAGAACGTCTCCTTGATGAAGTCTCGATCGCGCTCGTGGGCAAGTACACCGACATGCAGGATTCGTACATGTCGGTTGTCAAGTCCCTGGAGCACTCCGCATTCCGGTGTAGCCGGAAGCTCAATCTCAAGGTGTGTTCATCTCTCTATTCTCGGTCTGTACCGAGACCTGAGAATGTATTGCAGTGGGTCGATGCATCGAACCTCGAGCCTGAGACGCAAACAACAAACCCTGCAAAATACCACGATGCCTGGCGAGATGTTGTCTCGGCAAAGTACGTACAACATTTACTTGTACTCATTATGTCAACTGACAAGTCTCAACAGTGGCATCCTTGTACCCGGCGGGTTCGGCGTGCGCGGCTCCGAGGGCATGATGCTCGCGATCAAGTGGGCACGTGAACAGAAAATCCCCTTCCTGGGCATCTGCTATGGCTTCCAGCTAGCCGTCGTCGAGTGGGCGCGCAATGTATGCGGCCTCTCCAACGCAACATCGGGCGAGTTCAACCCGGACGCAGAGCACCCAATCATCATCTTCATGCCCGAAATCTCGAAGACGCACATGGGCGGGACGATGCGGCTTGGGCTGCGGCCGACGGTGTTCCAGCCCGAGAGCGAGACGTGGTCGAAGGCGCGCCGGCTGTACGCCGGCGCAGGCAAGATTTGGGAGCGCCACAGGCACCGGTACGAGGTCAACCCCGCGTACATCGCGCGCCTCGAGCAGAGCGGGATCGACTTCGTCGGGCGCGACGAGAAGGGCGAGCGCATGCAGGTGCTCGAGCTCCGCGGCCACCCGTACTTCGTCGGCTTCCAGGCGCACCCTGAGTTCTGCACGCGCCCCTTGAACCCATCCCCTCCGTTCCTCGGCTTCGTCGCCGCCGCGTCCGGCGAGACCGTCCTCGAGGAGCAACTCGAACTCCAGGAGAAGACGTTCAAGCCGCCCCACCCCGAGGGCGCAATGGTCAGCGAGGACATCCTTAGGCATGGTGACCCCTTGCCCCGCGGGGAGGAGGTGCTGCTCACCGCCGACCAGTGAGGGGGATAGACGGGTCTGGGCATTCTTTACGACTGTTATTTTAGTTCTCCTGCATTATCTACCGTTGCAGTACTAGTGGGCACCCTAAACATAGATCATGTGTATCAAATATCTCGATGCAAGCATTCGTCCCATATAGCTCAGGCACATCACTCCCAAGAGAGAAACGCTGTAGTCAACACCCCGCATTGCACCGCACGCGGGCTCAATCGAGGTCAGTAGTTTGCTTCCCTGCGCGCTGTTGATGCTCGAGCACCACCCTGCATATACCCTCCATGGAAGTACAAGCGGTGTAACCTAGCCCGCCTTTATTTGCGGGCAGGCGAGCACGGGAATCATCGAATATGAGATGGGTGGTGGCGAGCATAAATGTTGAGGGCTGCAGCATAGCAAGATCATTGCTGAGTGGAGGTAACAGTCCTTGCAGCGTAGCTAAAGGCCCGCGCGTGAAGCAATAACGTGCGAGATGGTACCACTCAAGGATGTGAGCAAGAGCCAGAAGCAGGCTAGGTGAGACGTAAGAGAATACGGCCTCGCCGTTGGTCAGGATGTTGACGGCGCTGTAGACGTCGCCGAATGTCGGCGTCGGCCCTGAGTCCGCAACGCAGAATGCCCGCCCACCGAGATCCGGCCTGTGCGTCTCCCGCGGTGCCTCGATAAGACACTGCTCGTATAGGAGATGGGCCAGGGAACAATTTTCTACGTGTACGAATGAGGATGCGATGTTCCCCGACCACGTAGGGTTGGTCTTCTGCACGACATACTGACCGATCTTGAGCTGTGCCGTCGGACCGTAGATAGTAGCAGGCCTAATGGCTCCCGTCCTCAATACGCTGTCCCCAGAAGGTGTCTTGTCCGCGCCGGAAACAATGCGCTCTGCAGCCCACTTCGTGGCGGCGTAGTGACTGTAGAACTTGTGCGGGGCACCGGTATCCTCTGAGATGACCTGCACGACATGTGCGGGCTCCTTCTCCCAGGGCCAAAGCCAGAGGCGCGTGGGACGCATGACGAGCGTTCCGGAGGACGTGTAGATGAACACAGATGCGCCCGCGCGCCGAGCGGCGTCTACGACGTTCTGTGTGCCGTGGACGTTGAGGCGCTCGGAGAGAGGGAGTAGAGCCGGGTGCCGCTCGTGGTACCGGAACGACGCAGCGGTGTCGAAGACGGTGAGCTCGGAGCTGCCTGGTATGGACGATGCGGGCCACGACTTGCAGAACGCGGCTTCCAGCGCAGACGCGTCGGTGATGTCGACCTGGATGTAGTCTACGTCTGCCGCGGCTCCCTGCCTCAGGTCGTCGCGAGTGGGCAGTGCTATGTCCAAACACCTGATTCTCCGTGGATCCTCACCGCGGGCAACGAGGTGGAGGATGATCCATCCACCCAAGAAGCCGGCCTGAAGATGTTTCGCCGGTCACCATAGCCCTTGGATGTCATGAAGCATGCAGGTGTACTACTCACCCCGCCGACCACGACGTATCGTCGTCCAGTCCTAGGGGGTAGCTTCTCTGCCAGCCAAACATGTGGGGGCTCAGAAAATGAAGCAGCTGTCGTCTTGACTGCGTCTGCGTCCCACCGCTCGGGTGTCAGAGTATAGGCCTCCTGAGGTAGTCCTGAAAGCTTCGAGTCATTATTTCGCACGTAGGCATACAGGGTGGATAGAGCTATTGTGCAGGCTAGCCAGAGCGCCATGGATGGTCAACACGCGTCGAGAGACTCCCTGTGAGAGAAGGGCCGTCGCTGAGAGCACTTCGAAGGCCGCGGCGGAGCCTTTACCACGGCTGTGGTAACGGCTGCGCATGCTTGAGACCAAAGTCACTGATGTGGGTTCAGAGTTTTGTCACAGTCGCCAAACTCTAATCTGACAAATCAGAGCCCATAGCGCGCGTTCAGCCGAGCAAAACATTCGTCACCGAAGTGCTCTCAAAAGCTGCCTGTGTATTACGGAGAGCGGTTGCACTGCCAAGGGAACAAATTAGAAAATGCGGCGGCGGATAAATTGATAGATTTCGGAATAATCATTGACATTACATGGGCGGGTTCTTCGGGATCTTTCTTGGCCAGCCAGGCGTAGTGCAGGCGGGTACGTGCGACGATTGGTGTACAGGTCAGCAGGAAATTGATCATGCACAATGCCATACAGATACTATGAAGATTGGACTCTTGGAGACGGCGAGAGCGCGAACATGGGCATTAAGATGGCTGAGGCAGCTATTAACGGCAGTATGAAGAATGTTCGAGGCAAGTGGTACAGTTATATTACGGAATGAGATATTGTTACGTACAGTGATGATTTTTGTTGCCGCCTCCGCTTTGTCGAGTTCGAACTTCGCAGGATAGGCAGGATCTTCGACATCCGCAAGAGTCTCCATCGAGCTCTCATCGCCATTCGAGAGTATTATTGTTACCTCCAACATACGTACATCCAGAGAACATGTCACGAGAATCGAGGAAGACATCCTGAAGCGTTGATCTAGTTTTCAGTGCGGTGCGTCCACTCGCCGTTCCGATCGCCTCCGGTGCACGTGAACGCGTTGGAGGACTGACTCGGACACGCGGACGGCTGACCGGCTCTTGTCTTCAATACTCGGTCGCTATTCGAGTTTTTCACCTTCCCTAGCATCTCGTGAGACACGACGCTGCCTTCCAATACACAATGCAAGAGCTCTTGCACAACAATATTCACTTGGCGACCACGTCAACGCATCCAGCGGACCCACAGTCTGTCATTCTCTGCTTCCAAGGATATGCTGTCCTCTGGACGGAAAAGAACGGCAGTAGCTTCGGGGGGAGACCACAAGGCAAGGCCAGGGACTGGGGCATGGACACTCAACGGATCGTCAGGGGGGCGCTTCTCAAACATTGCCCGAGGACATGTCTGCAGATGATGTTCCTTTACGAGAAATATCAATTGTACCAGGTCTGTCAACCTTCTGAAATGCATATTCGGCGAATTCGGTGTTCGCACGTTCGTTTATGGCGCCAGACGCTCCATGCATGACCCGCGAGGAATGTACCGTTTGGGCGGTTATCGGATTGTCAATGTCTTTCACCATGCCTCCCCTCGTGAGACTTTCATTCCGAGCGCTGACTTTATTCTCGATCTGGGTTATGCGGTCTCATGCTCTTAGTAGGCATGGATAGAACGCAGATATCTTCAAGGGCATGCGTCTCGTCGGGATAAATGCCTATGATCCCCTAGAATTGTTTGAACCCTCCGATCCGCATGCAGACCGTCCGGCTGGTAACCTAATGATGGCTGCGGCCTCAATTCGGACGACATCCTGCCGCATTAGGCCTTCCTAACCGCGGCTGGACGAGGCCTTCTCCCTGCCGCACCTGCACCCAGCATGACTATCAAGGCGCGTATATAACCCTGAGCTCTGACGGCAATGTCTCGGCACATGTCGTCCTCCGCCAGTATGACCTCTCAAGTCGCTGGGCCGTCTCATACTGCGACCACTCCCTTTCTACATTACCAACCGTATTGGCGACCCCCAGGCTGGAGCGCAGAGGACCTTGACGAGTTCGAACGGCTCCTTTTCGGGGAACCCAGAAACGATGCATTCAGCGATGGGACGATAAGACCTCGAGAGAGGCTCGAGGATGCGGGATGGGTCTCAGATGGGCTCGTTCAAAGTGCTCCGACAGCACAAGTCTCAGAAGTTGCGACCTGGGGAGCCACAGTGAGTAGGTGCGCTTCGCGAAGGAATCATGCCTTACAATATATGTAGCACTACGGGAACGGTCGTGCCTACAACCAGACTGCTGTCACAGAAAACAGCCTCGCGAGCGCGTTCACAATGTATGTGACATCGCCGTAACCTCGAATGCATGATCTAACCATTGATCAGACAACGCGAGGCCCACACAGGCCAAAGTCTCTCCTATTTCAATCAGACAACGAACCCAGATACGCTGTATGTGGATCCATGCATAATCACCAACTTTACTACTCAAACTTCATGGCTAGTCCGTCTATCACTTGCGTCGTCTGCATGGACACGATCTCTGACGTCGACATCATCGCTCCATGCGGTCACCACTACGACAAGGATTGCATCTTGCTCTTGTTTGAGCGTGCGACGGAGGACGAGTCCCTCTTTCCGCCTCGGTGCTGCTCAGAGAAGATCCCCTTGGTCACCGTGCACGCATACATGAGCGCCGACCTTCTGCAGCGGTTCAGGGAGAAGTCAGAGGAATTCAGCACCCTCAAGCGCGTCTACTGCGCCAACCCCGCCTGCAGCCACTTCCTCGGGCCGCAGCAGGAGTTCACCTCACTCCTCGTTGCGTCCAAGCTCACACCGACAACAAAGACGTGTACCGCGCCCAGATGCACGACCATGACCTGCATGCGGTGCAAGAGCGCAGTAAACGGGGCGGAGCACTGGTGCGTCGAGGACGTGCAAGACCTGCAGATCCTCGAGCTCGGGCGCGAGGCGGGCTGGGCCCGGTGCCCCGGCTGCAAGGTGATGATCGAGCGCAATTCCGGCTGCTCGCATATGTCGTGCCGCTGCGGGACCCAATTTTGCTACTGCTGCGGCGAGCGCTGGAAAACGTGCTCGTGCGGGCCATACGGCCCGGCTACCAGGCGCCGACGTAGAACGGCTCGCCCGAGAGGAGTCGTGCAGGCGCGACAAGAGCCGGCCCTTCCACGATCTGTGCAGGACGACGGTCTGCCCCAGAACCTACAGTCATTGATGGTGAACGGACGACAAGAGAGTGCGCCAATGCTGCCTGTGGACGCTCGATTTGTCGGGATTGCGGCGAACACTGAGAACACGTCGAGGCAACCGGCGGCTAACCTGCCAACTGTTTCCGCGGTACGCTACAGCTCTGCAAGTCTTTGGGCTCCACCCGCGCCTACTCTGACGACGATGCTCCTACCGGTGGTTCCATCAGTACAACCCGCGCCTGCGCAATACTGGTTTCCGCCTATGCCCTCCCCAAGACAGCATCCCGTTCATTCTGAATTGCCACCGCTACCGTCGATTGGTGAACTAGCGGGACGCGACTTCGCGCCTGCTTGGACGCCAACTGATACTTCGTCTGTAGTCACCTCGAGTTCACCAGCTCAGCCCAGGTCTTCGCGTCGTCGGGTCGCGCACCTGCCTACAGCGATAATACCGCCGGCCGTATCTTTGACTGTACGGCCCGAACCCACGCATTTGGACCATCCGTACGTACACACGACAATGATGTTGCCAGCTGCCCCGTCAGTGGCGGCTCATGCACAGTTCGGATACTCTGCTTCACAAATCATGATGATGCGCGCAGTCGCTTCACCAGCACGAGCCAGGTACACACATTTGGGTCACCCGTCCTCGCATGCGGCAGTGATGCCCTCAGTTGCTGCAGCGGAACAGCAGTGGACTATGCGTTGAGACTTAGAACGCACTGATACTGCATGTGCTAGCAGTGCGCGGCCTTCGAAACAGGTGCGCGGCGTAGGCATGCGCGCATAGATGCTAACGTACACCACGGTGAGGTGAAGCTCGTATCAAGCTTGACCCTGACCGTCACGCCCCTTCGACATTAACTATGTTCTTGACCCATTGTAGTGCCAGTATTGTGGCCTGGTCTAGAATATTATGATATTGCAATTCGAATCATTTCCGAGGACCTGCGCGCCTTTTCGAATCACCAATATAGTTGTTCGCTCAAATGGTCTGGGTCAGGTCATGTCCTTCGCATGCCGGTGTCTGCCTTGAACCGAATTGCGACTGTGGTCCTTATCTGGAGGATACTCTCCCAAGTTCGGTTTACTCGTCATTTTGATGATATTCGGAGTAGTGCATATGCTGTATATAATCTTCGGGCCGACGACATGTGTTATCTGCTCGATCTGTATAGTGGCTATCTCACTATCGCGTCATTTGACTCTAAGAGTCTTCTTTTTTTGACATGTTGACATCGACCTTGAAAGATCGGTATATAAGGTGTTGCAACTGTCTCTAACTGTCACAGCACTGCTTGATCCTCTCTCCAAGGTAAACCTGATCTGTCCCCCCACGAAAGCCCCTACACCATATAACCACCGGCCAGACGAGCTGATAATGAGCTTTTCGAACGAAAGGTACGTATCCAATGCGTCAAAATTGAGTCGTGCCATTCATTATCCTGGCTCTATAGCCTGTCTGACATCTGCGCTATCTGCTTGGAAGTCATAACTAGCGCCAACATCGTCGCCCCATGTGGTCACCACTACGATGAAGGCTGCATTCTCGACCTGTTTGAAAATTCGATGAAGGACGAATCTCTCTTCCCACCTCGGTGCTGTTCACAGATCATTCCTCTAGAGTCCGTGCTGGAATACGTAGATCTCGACTGGCTACACCAGTTCGAAGCGAAAATGGAAGAGTTTGGCGCATTGAACCGAGTCTACTGTGCTAACCCCGCCTGCGGCCATTTCCTCGGCTCACAGCAGGAGCACGACTCATTCGGACCCTCTGCGTCCACGGCTGCGCCCATGACGAAGGCCTGCCCTGCCGTCGCATGCATGACCACAACCTGCCTCCTATGCAAGCATGAAGTCACCGGGCTCGAGCATCGTTGCTCTGAAGACGCGCAGGACGCACAAGTACTCCAGCTGGGACGCGCGGCAGGCTGGGCGCGGTGCCCGGGCTGCAAAACGATGGTCGAGCGCGACCAGGGGTGCTTCCACATGACATGCCGCTGCCAGACCCAGTTCTGCTACTTGTGCGAAAGCCGGTGGAAGACGTGCGCCTGTCCGCAGATGCCCGCGCAAAGGCTCCCCGAGGCCGGCGGCGGCCAGAGACGTCCGCTCGCAACTGCGCCAAGGGTATTCGGACTTCGGGAGACAGTTCGGCATGTTGGGACGGCGCCACTGAACCTTCCGGTCTCGACCCGGTTTGGCGTCCCGATACCCTCAGAGGTGCGCACAGCGAGGATGGGACGGTCCATACCACCCATGTCCACGCGATTCGGGGCCGCGCATGGGCGCACGGTGTCGAACCTGCCAGTTACTCCACCTGTGCAGCCCACGTCCACGCGTTTTGGAATCTCGCAGCGTGCACCTAATATGGGGACAAGAGCTAGTCTCCTGGGGCCACACCCACCCACTAGGACATCAGCCGCGCGGAGCACGACATTAATGCCACCAGCTTCTCCACCTGCACGGCCTACGTCTACACGTCACAAGGTTTCGTTGAGTGTGCCCCGGGCGATGTCGACACCAAGAGGCAACTTATCCGGATTGCGCGCATCCGCGCCGAGGGTGCCGCTGCCGCCGCGTGCTTCATTAGCAGCACAACACGGGCCCGCGCATTCCATGTTTTCGTCTGCGCCTACGAGAACAGTGATGATTCCGTTGAGGTCATCAGGAGGATACGGACCCAGGCATGTTCATTCCACGCTCGCGCCTACGACAACGATGCAGTCAGGTGTTGGGTCAGGGGGTATCAGGACTGCGAGACACATTGGACGTTCATCTATACTTCCGATACCAGTGCTGGAGCCTGCATCGCTAGCCCCACTGCGTAGGTCGAGGCGTTGAGGCCATCGACTGAGCTTATTGTGCTACTCGTAGGGAAGATGTGGTCGTTTCCAGGTGAAGTGATACAAAATGTGGAAGCATTTTGATGTGGCTGCTGAGAGCGTCTTTTTTGATGGTTATTCGCTCGAATTGTATTCCTCGGCCTTTATTTCGCTCGTAGTGTCTGCTTGTACGACATGTCAGTGCCTGCCCTTGAGCTTGAACCTAATCGTGATTGTGATCCTTATCTGGTCGATGTCTTTCTACATTCGGTGGTCGCGACTTCAAAATGGTCCAGCTTCTAACAGAACTCTGTAGCTGTCGGCATCTATACGGTTAGGTATAAGAACCTACAGCTGGTCGCGATTATGCCCAGCGTATGTTGCCTTCTCCCCTACATGGCCTCCGCTGCAGGACCGTCTCGCGCTGCAGCCCGTGACCCTCTCCGGCACGACCTGCACCGGCAGTCAGATCTGTACAGGTCCATAGCGGGAATGGACGCGCAGGTTATCGACGAGCTTGAGAGAGACCTCGACGAGGCCCGCAGGAGCAATAGACCTTTGACCGACGGCGAGCTCGCCGTCCAATTTACTGTCGAAGAGGCGCGACGTCTTTTGAGGCTCAACGAAGATCGCGAACTTGCTCTCAGACTGGCGCGGGAACATCAAGACGCGCATACAGCCCATCTCGCAAATGATGGCACTGCAGTAAGAGATAGATCTTGCAAGTCCACGGTCAGCGTCTGACGATCCACCCAATAGTTCGAACGCAATCCCGCTCGTGTTCCGGCCCCTGCAGCGGTGAACAGCAGAGAGAATCCGCGTGCTGCGTAAGTGTTCATATTACGACTGCGACCACATCATCTCACTGACGGTCATGAATGCAGACAAGCTGCGCTAGCACCACCTGTTAAACAGAGTGAAGGATGGTTTTCTTCGACTTTCAGCGCAGTTGCCTCTTTCGTTTCCAGCACGGCGGCCTACTGGTTGTCTCCTAAAGAGACACCGTCTCCTGGGGTGACTGTAGGCGATGTGTTGACTAGACCTGGCCAGACTGGGAGCCGAGCGCGGTACGATATTGCAGACCTTGCCCTTGCATTACCACTGAACTCCCGGTCAGCCCGTCTGGACACAATTGTATCATCTGCATGGATGCCATCATCGGCGTTGACATAACCACCCCGTGCCGCCACCACTACGACAAAGGCTGTATGCTCGATTTGTTCGAGAGTGCGACGAAAGACGAGTCGCTTTTCCCGCCTCGATGCTGCCGACAGACCATCCCTCTGTGTCTCGTGCAGGCACACATGAGCGCCGACCTCCTGAAACTGTTCAGAGAAAAGTCAGAGGAATTTGGCACCCTCAAGCGCGTCTATTGCGCCGACCCTGCCTGTAGCCGCTTTCTCGGGCCGCAACAAGAGTCCACTTCGTGGTCGCTCAGGAGCCCGGCGACCAAAGCCTGCCCCGCCGCAGGCTGTACGACCAATACCTGCCTTGGGTGTAAGAACAAAGTATCCGGGCCCCTTCACCGCTGCGCGGAGAATGCACAAGATGCGCAGGTGCTTGGCCTTGGGCACACGGAGGGCTGGGCGCGGTGCCCCGGGTGCGCGAACATGATCGAGCTGAGCCTCGGGTGCTACCACATGACGTGCCGCTGCAAGACGGAGTTCTGCTATCTGTGCAAGAAGCGCTGGAAGACGTGCGTGTGCCCCCAATGGGACGAGCGCAGGCTCCACGCCGCGGCGGAGGCGCGGGCGGATGCGGAGTTGCGGCATCAGCCTGCGCGCCTGCCGCTGCCACGGCGTCCGGTTGACGCCTGGGCAGGAGCGCCTCCGGCGGTGTATCCACCACCGGAAGCCTGGATTGTACGACCTGCTCCCATCCACCCGGCGCAGCGCACGACACACGAACAAACGACGGCGAACATCCCAAGGCGCCCGGCTGCGACAAGGGTTGCTACATATATGCCTCGAGAGGCTCCGCCTCCCGTCGCTCGCAGGGAGCCCCAGGCCGCACCGGATCCTTCCACAGCTGCGCGGGCTGGGACTTCCTCCGCGCGTCCAGTGAGCCTGACAGCGACCCTCCCGCCAGTTAGTCCCGTCAAGCCGGGGCCTCGTCCGACTCCGGCGCCCAGCACCGGCGTGGGCAACGCGCCCACGGGTCGGGACGTACTTGTCCGACAGTGGATGGACCGCCTGCGCGTCGACCACGAGTGCGCCCACGAAGGCTGGCGGTACGTGCGCGGCGCGGATAGGTGCCAGACGTGCCACCACAATCTGCCGCTGTACCTCTTTGTGAGTGGATATGTCATTGGTGAGATCACACGATGCTGATGTGCTAACCTTGCGTTGTCTGGGAATTTTGAAGCATTGCAAAGGGTGCGAGATCAAGGTGTGCAGGAGGTGTCGCATGAATCGGCTTTGAACGCGACCTCCGCCTGTCTTGGACATCCTAGCTTCTTGTGAATCGACTCAGCTCAATCTGAGCATAGAAAACTCAATTCTGGGTCCGGTAAGAAGCATAAGCCGATAGCATATCCATTATGGACGTCGACCATAGACATTGAGCCAGAGTTTGCGTCGACGACAACAAAAATGGAGTGAAGCGCTCTTTGGGCAGCAAGTAGTGCTGTGGGCAATTGAACCACAAGGCATTTGCCGGCAAATGACAATTGCTCGACCAATTTTGGGCCTGGCAAATGTGTGGCAAATGCGGCAATCGGTGGCAAATGAAGACTTTTGTACTATACATCGCTGTTTTGAGCTATTTCTCGTGCTAATTGATACCGAGGTCCCTGAGCAATGACCGCGCGTCCCATCCCTCGGCGGCTGTGCCATCATCAAGCTGCGCAACCTCATCCTGCAGCGAGCACGGAGCCAAACCCTTCCGGATCGTATCCATCTCCTTGACAGCATACGTGTCCTCCACTGATATGTCTCCCGAAAGGCTGTCTCCCTCCACTGGACTGCTCGCTTGCTCGTGTGCTATGGCCTCCATCCAGCTGAATTCCGCCTCGATCTCATCAAGAGATATGTCTTCCGGCCCCTTGAGACTCTCATCCTGACTTCTGTTACCGAGCGCAGGGTCGTCCGGTGTAGTGAACGCCTGTGTTGCTGATGAGATGGCTAGTCGGCGGCAGAGTGGATGAAGAAACAGGGCGAGCCAATGCAGAGAGGTATTCATCCGATGAAACTCCCTGTGTAGAGATGACTTTGCGTGAGCTGCAAAGTCAGCATCATCTGTTGCCGTTATTGGAAGCCGTGCAATAATGGCCCGTTCTGCCCAGATTAGCTCCAGCATACAGTCCGCAAGAGATGCATCACGACTCTCCAAATTACCGATTGCGTCAACGATTGGTTTGCGCTTTGTTCCTAGTGCCGGGGCAGCCGGCCCAACCTCTAGTCCTCCGTTCGCAACTAGCAGAGATAGGGCTTCAATGCGGACATCCTGAGGTGCATTCGGGCAGTGCTCGAACTTTGACACATGTAGAATGCAACGTCGGTCACGGTGCTCGATAGGCTTCGGGTCTGTACAGTACTTGCACAGCATCATGTAACGTTTGGTCTTTTCATTGCGTGGCCCATCCTTGTTGAAGTGCTTCTCGACAAACGCGTCAAGCTGCCGTCCGCCGCCGTGCGCCCGAGTCATGAGAATGAGATATGAGACAACAGTTGCCAAAATTGGCACTTCAGACACACCAGAATGGCTCACATCCTCGCGTCCCTCTCGATCCCTGGAAGAACGGTCAGGAATACATTCTGCCCTTGGTAATATCATACTACGTAGTGTACATAACATTGTACTCTAATACACAATTGCCAGCAATCGCCAGCACATGTCCGAACAATAGACAATCGCCACTCAATTGCCAGGGGTGGCAATTGGCGCGTGGCAAAACGGCAAGCGCTTGCCAACAACACTAGCAGCAAGGTCGCTGATTTCTAAATCAGGTGGTCATTAGGCGCCCATATTTTGTCTGTTGCTTCTTCAGCCGAGTCAAGTTGTGTCTATGTCCTATAGCACATTTATCTCAGTGTAAACGGCGGCTTTCTCAAAGAATTTGAGCCTGCCAGCCACTCTTATATGAGTAGTCTTCGCTCCCCTCAGGCCAAGATAATGATTTGGCGAGACTGCTCATCGTTTTTGCTTCCATAGCATTATCATGGTGCTGGCGCTACGGTACACTGCCGACACCGCTTCATACTACTTCGTCGCAATGATTGTTGAACGCTAAGGTGCGGACGCGAAGCGTCCCGTCAGTCCGAGCGTAGTGCGTCGAGGACTATATTATGTACCTAAGGTGCGGACGCGAAGCGTCCTACAATATCGTAAGTAATCAGAATGTACGGTAGGTAGATTATGTGCTTACCCGTCAGTCCGAGCGTAGTGCGTCGAGGACTGAGGGGAGAGCGTAGCTACGTGGCGTTGAATATGGACGCGCGTGAGATTATGTAAGCGTGGTAGAATGTATTGTACGAATATAGTAATGGGTATGCTACGAGTGAACGGCTTACTGAAATGCTTCAACAATGATCCCCAGCATCACTTTGAGCAATACAACTTCTCCCGCAATCGCGTTTGTTAAGCTAACGGTGCGAGACAAAAGCTCTGGGAGTTCGTCACCGGGAGTAGTCAGAGGCGTATCCCCATGATAGATCGTTCCCGACATCTTCCATACCGTAGAGCGAGCAGGCTTCATCATGTACATAGCGAACTTATGTCTTGAATACATGCTTTATATTGCAACTGAATGTCCTCATTTCGTATTATAATCACAAGAATATACATCGAACACTCGGGAATTGCGCACGTCGCCTCGGGCTATGTCTCATGAACGTGTCGTCGCTCATACATCCGAGTCTGACGCCGGTGCTTCGATGTGCTCAGTGAACCACTGTGACGAGTTAGACAGTATTGTCTGTCCGTGATGGTGCCCATACCTTTTTCAAGAAGCGTGCTGAGTCCTTCGGGTACCTCTTCTGTGTCGCATAATCGACATAAGTGACACCGAAGCGAGTCTGGTATCCGTCTGCCCTAGATACGCCGATGTAGGTCAGGGAAAAGGTGTTTTAGAATTCGAGATCGGGTCTGACCATTCGAAGTTATCGAGGAAACCTGTCCTGTATGGTCAACAGGGGCCACTGAACGTGAGGTAGAAGAGCACTGACTCCAACCGAAGTAACCCTTTACGGGCACCTTATCTTCCGTAACGGCCTGCAGCATCGCGTTGGCGTAGTTGTGGAAATATTCGATGCGGTCGGCGTCGTGAATCGCTTCTTCGATCGAAAGTGAGTTTTCGTTCTTGACTGCAAAGCCATTCTCTGTGACGCTGAAATGAGAGGAATCAAGGTCAGACGTCCACTGGCGTGCAGAATGTTCGAAATATACTATATCGGCAGTTTGTACGTCTGGCATATGCACAGTGAGTTTCTGAGACACACAGACACGCCGATATTGCAGCGAATGACTCACGTTCCATAGATAATTCAGAAGCTTAGGTGCACTTTCCATCAGGAGTAAGTTGAATGGGACATCAAGCATTGGCTTACAGTACGGAAGCCCGGGCCATCTTAGCGAGATGGTTAGATTAGCTCATCAAAGGCAGCAGTGTACACTTTACAAGTCTGTAACCAAGGTACGTGCGCTAATTACTCTTAGTGATCAACATTTGCGAATTCTGATATTGCGTGTCGTTAGTACCTTGAGTACCCAGTTGCGAGCCATCTGGCAGCGTAAAGCCAGTCTTTAGGAAGCCGTTGCTTTCATCGGTTCCTCCAGGCTCTATAGACAGTATATAAGCGATGAGTACTGTTCGATAATACGAAAGGTCCACTCACGAACGACCTGGGTCGTGTATGTGTTGAGTCCGAAGAAGTCCGACGACCCGAGGACCACGGCCAGTTCTTCGGTGGTATACTCCACGAGTCGATCGCCGATGATCCTCTTCACCGACTCAGGGTATGTGCCCTTGTAAATTAGGTCCTGGAAATGCGTCATTATAATAATCAAATGCCATGCAGGAAATGGTGTGGTCGGCATACCGCGAATCTGCCTAGAATCATCAATAATGATGAGTATGCCGCGCTATGTTAAATGTCTGATATTTACCCAGCTTGAAGTCAATCCCGCGCTGTGCGGCTTCCAAATCTACAGTGAATCAGGGCATGCACAGGTCATGGGGTCACATAGCCTCTGCTTACTCTCGGGAGAGTCATCGTACGGCAACTGCCAATGGCAGTCCAAGGTGATGCCAATCTGTCCTCCTTGTTTCTCCTTGTATTGTTCACGATACAACTTGACAGCGTGAGCATGGGCTAGGATCAGATTGTGGTTCACTCTGCAGAACATCAGGGTGAACATCAGTATAAATAGCATAGAGCCGAGAACAGCGGTGCTGACATCCAAGGCTCCGTGTTACTTATGTGCCCGGGTGCAAACACGCCCTTCTCGTATCCAAGGATTGTCACAGCCCAGGGTTCGTTGTGGGTAATCCTGGCCAAGAATAAAATTAGACTCAGGGTGCGCTGCCGTTCTCATTAAAATGAATACCAGTTCTTGACCACATCTCCGAAGGCCTCAAAGCAGACCTGGTCATCATTCAGATAGCCTATTCTTACGCAGAGTGCGAAGAGATATACTTTGGCGTAGTTGACATAGTCCTGGACAATCTCTTCTTTATTGAGCCATCCTCCGTATCGCTCATGCAGAGCCTGGGGCAGATCCCAATGATACAGCGTCTGCGGCACGTCAACAATGTGTTTCATCTGTTTAGTCTGGACAGTACCCACGACAAATGGTTCGATCCCATTCTTCAGCAGTTCTTCTATAAGGGCCCGATAGAACGCTATTCCTTCGCTGTTCACGGGGTCGGTCCGCCCACCGAGGGGTATGATCCTAGACCACGACAGCGAAAATCGGTACGCCTTCACGCCGTATGTCTTCAGGAGCTCAACATCCTCTCGCCAAAGTCGGTATGAGTCCGTGGCGACCTCCCCGCTGGACCCGTCGCGAATCTTCCCCGGCTGCGCGCAGAACGCGTCCCAGATCGAGGGGCCGCGCCCACCAGCGGCGACCGAGCCCTCAATTTGATAACTAGCTGGGACATGCGAAATAGAGTGCCGTAATCAGCGCATGTTGACCGGCACTGTGCGTGCCCAACGCGGGATAGGAACTCGCCGCCGCTCGTCGCAGAGGAACGTGAATGTCCGAGAAGCACGGTGCTCACCTGTCGCGAATCCCCAAACGAAATCAGATGGTAGCTGCGCCATGAGCTGATGTCCTGTATAATCTCGATGGGTGAGGCTGCGGTCAGTGAAAAGAGCTGTCGAGATGTCGACGATCGGGCGGTGGCCTTGATGTGCATATATATACGCAATCTCAACGGGGAATTCTCGGAAGTGATCACGAGCCTTGCCGAGTGAGGGCGAAGTCGACAATAGAAAACAGAAGCAGCCATTATGCGTCACTCAAAATATTGCAATCGGTGCATATCACTATCTGCTTGTTATGTGGAAAATCGATCAAGTTCTGGGTGTATCAGTGTGATCTCAGATACAAAATGATACGTGCAGTGTCCAATTCTGGCAGCAATTGCAAAGTGGATATGACACAATGAATTGACCTTTTTACATCGCGATCATCGTAATACAAGGGAATGATCTGCCCCTTCAAAATCAGTCATGGACAAGACGGAACTCTCAAGGGGCGCGCCAGTATTTCTCCCCACTGGTCCGGATGAACTGTAAGACTCGAGATCGCTACAGAAGCCATCGCTCCATTGGCTCGGATTGAACCTGGCCGGGTTGAATTGCAGGGTAAAAACAAGAGTCGTTCTCGGTGTGATGCTCATCCCGAGGGTCATCGTATTTTGACTAAGCCAGATTTTGGGGTCACGAAGGTTCAGCACGAGACGACTAATGAGGGTCGTAGAAACTCTGCAAAGTGAATCACACATTCAATCAACTTATACAGCGGGCTCAAAGAGCAGCTGTCACACATGTTCGTGAAGATGGTAGCCACACCCTTGATCGGAGGCTGCGCATGAGGTTTGTGTAAGCACAAGGATGATGCCAATGAGTAGGTGAGCGCCATACCTCGCCAGAGATTGCAGTCATCTCTCAGATCACGTAACGTGGTGGGCCATAGATGACACTCACGACGAATGTCAGGATATTTGATAAGTTAGCAGCGGCCATACATCTGTATGGGACATCCATTCAGTCCGCGTTGAAGATGTCGAGAGCGGGAATTACATACGCAAAACGCATAGCACCTGCAGCACGCAAATAAGCGTCATGTGGCAGTCATGGTTGACTGAGACTCACCGTCGCGCATGAAGATATCCAGCAGGGTCCGCCCATTCCCTCTGCCAAGCTTGATGCACTTCACTAGGGTGAGAACGAAGATCACAATGTCAAACACGAGCATCGCGATCCATGCTGCTAATTAATCTGCAAGATGTGTCAAGCAACAGCCTAGATATGTGACACAGGGACTGACGGATTCTCCTTCGCAGAATTTTAGATCAGCATGCTCCGCGTGTGATCAGTATGTTTAGTCACTGGATGGTCGGCAGACTTGTTGTACAGCCCACATCCAATGGTATCGGTGGAGCGTCTGGATGCTTTGAGAGGGTAGCCCACTATCGTTGGCAAAAGTCAAGCTTCTGTTAAGTTAAACCTCAGGAATGCAATCGCTTACAAAACCCACGGAGATCACACCGGATGCTGTCGATAACAGGAGCCACAGGATTTTACGACTGCGATGGTAGACGGCATATGTGCGCATAAGGACATCAAGAAGGGACACATTGGCCATAAAGACACTAACATCCTACGAGCACCTGCACCACAACAGAACAGAATTTATGATATGTTGCAACTTCAGGCACCTGTAATGGAGTCAATGCTGATCTATGGTCTCAACTGAAGCGACCAACGGTTGTAAATGCGTGGGGTGACCGATATTAGCACGCTCTGGTCACAGATGACGGACTAAGTATGGGGCTGTATGAGGGCCAGAACACCTGGACAACGACAGGTACGTGTCCAAAGATGGATAGATATCGGACGATGAAGAACCCAGAGACTCCCCAGCTGAACCCTCGGCGGGAGAGCCAGTAACTGTTCCCTTTCATTGGGGACGTAAGACAATAGTGATAGCAGAGTATGGTTGTACATTGCGCAATCGAGTTTCAGTAAAGCGAAAATCGGAGACAAGAGACAAGAAAGAAATACTCCACCAAATGAAAAGATAGCAAGATATCGATTCACTTCGTTACATCCAGGGTCAGCGAAGGCCGCCCGAGACCTCGACAATCTGACTTACAGCTATACGGCAGCGCCCCGAACAGAAGTCAGATCGCGGTCATCGACAGACAGCGGTATTCAGGTGTTTCCAATGAGAAGAGTCGAGTACAGGTGCACTGGGGTTAACGGGGAGTTTCCGTGGAGCATGAGTCCATGAGGGATGGGTACGGGGTAAGTATAGGACCGTATGAATGACTGCACATTGTATCAAATTGCTAGGCGCCGAAACAGGCACGCGGACCCATGTTGAACGTGGCCCACGATCTGTCATGGTGCTGATTCGTAGGCCCAGAGGAGATGTGAAGGGTTTCTGAATGAAGGTATTCCGAGTCCTTCCATGACAATGAAGGCGGTGCTACATCGAGCCCGTCGGCGGTCGGTCACATGACAGGACGATTTGAATCTTTGACTGCTACCGCCCAGGGGCTGCCATGAGTGGGAATGTGTTTGTTCGCCACGAGAGCGGCCGCTCGTCTTCCCCGAGATCTGTTCGACAAACGTGGGTTATTGAAATGAAATGCCAAACCATAGCGATGACGGCGTGCGAGCCGATCTTCTGACGATACTCTGAACAGAGGGGACTGGAGAGACTAGAAAGCTGGTGATCTGTTGTCAATCGAAGGGCGTTTTCGATGGTGCGTAACAAGGGAAGCATGTGCATGTATATACTTGACCTCGATCCTGAGCCTTTTCGAATGAAGCTAGAGTTCGGCAGTGGATTATAGGCGAGTCGAGGTCCTGCACTCATTGTATATCGTAGGCAGCTTGCTCAGTGACTTGTCGAGAAATTGGAAAATACAGTATGACCTAAGGTACAATCAGATAAGCGCAGTATCCATTGTGGCAGTCGTAACAATCGCAAGATGTATGTAGTACAGCAAAATCGGGTTTCCACATCATGATTATCGTAGCACAAGGGAAATCTCTGTCAACTCGCCATGAGCTAACCGCAGGGAAGACTTCTCGAAAACGCACCATCATTTCGTTCCGTTGTAAGTCCGGATGTATTTTGAGACTCGAGATCGCCAGAGAATCCGTTAATCCATTGGCCTGGGTTGAACCTAGGCGGGATGAACTCAAGAGTCGAGACGAAAGGCGTGCTCGGCGCGGTGCTTGTCCCGAATGTCATAGTATCTTGGCGTAGCAAAATTTTGGGATCACGAAGGTTGAGCATGAGCCGACTGATGAGGGTGGCAGACACTCTGAAAACCGGAGAACAGATGATGACGCGCACGAATGAGCTAAGATACGGGATAGCCTACATGTTTGTGAAGATGGTGGTCACGCCTTTGATCAGGGGCTGTGGATGTCGTATTGTATGAGCACAAAGGGCATGACCAGTGATGAATGCATATCGCACCGCGCCGTACTACAGGATTACATCCGGCAATCAGGTCACGATAAAGGGTAATACCTCTTGAAAGACACTCACGATGAAAGTTAGGATATTTGATAAGTTAGCGCCGGCCATACATCTGTACGGAGTGGGTCAGTAATCTCTCCTGATGATATCGGGAGAGCGGCTGCGTACGCAAAGTACATAGCACCTGCAACACTGAAATCAGCGACGTTTACCAGCTACGCGTGTCGGGAACTCACCATCGCGCACGAAGATGTCAAGCAATGTCCGCGCATTCCCCCTGCCAAGCTTGATACACTTCACGAGAGTGAGGAGAAAAACAACCAGGTCGAATACGAGCATGCCACTCCAAGCAGCCGTGAAATCTGCAACTATGTAAGAGAGGTATAGTAAGCCGCACGACACAGATACTGACGGATTGCCCTTGCGCAGCAACAGTATGAGCATACTAGTTTCGCGCGATGACGAGAGCAACTTACTGAATGGTCGATAAACTTGTTGTACAGCCCACATCTAATGGTATAATTGGTGAATCTGGGTGCTTTGCGAGAGTGGCCCACTATGATTAGCATAAGTCAGATTCCATGGTGATCGGTAAGGCATAGATCGCTTACACAGCCCACGGCAATTACCCCAGAAGCCACCGCTATCAGAAGCCATAGGATTTTACGGCTGCGTTGATAGAGAGCATATGTGCGCATGATCAATAGAACTATTCTGAAATTGTCAGAAGAGGAAAACCTTTAATGGTTGCCAATTACCTCCCACGAGCACCTGCAAAATAACGGAAAACAACTGGTGATACATTTGCAAATTGAGGCATCTGTAAGTTTGTCAGCGTTGTTTCATCCTTTGAACGCAAGGGACCAACGGCTGTGAGTACGAAGAGAGACCGGGGTCAGCACAGTGAAAGGCTCTGATCACAGACAGCGGACTGACTTTCGGACTGTATGAGGGCCAGAACACTTGAAAAATGACAGGTACATGTCCAAAGATGGACAAATATCGAACAAGGAAGAAGAAGGAGGAACCCCAGCTGATCTTGCGGCGAGAGAGCCAGAAGCGATCAACTTCCATCGGGAAGGTGAGGCAGTAGTCATAATACAGTATGACTGTGCAGTGAGCAGTCGTTAGTATGGCGCAAACTGTATGAAAGAGATACTTCACCAAAGGAAAAGACAGCAAGGTATCGATTCGTGTCACTATGTCTGGGGTCAGCGGGGGTGACCCGAAACTTCAGCCGGCCCCATTCTGACACTCACAGTTGTACAGCAGCGCCCCGAACAGAAGTTAGATCGAAGTCATCGACAAGCAGCTGCATTCAAGTGCGATTACAGTAAGGCGGACCGTCGAGTATGGGTATACGGAGGTAAAGAGGGGGCCGTGGACTCAGCACATGAGGGTCGGGCGCATGGGGTAAGTATAGGGAGGCACGAAGGTTTGCGCATTGCATCAAACTACTAAGCGCCCAAACAAGCGCGCGGATGCAGAGGGAGCCGCGAGCCGCGACCCCGGTCCATCTGTCATGGTGCTGATTCGTAGGCTTGGATGGAGCGTATAAGATTCCTGACTGAAGGTATCTGGTGCCGAGCATGTGCATTTGTGGGTCTCCGAGTCCTTCTCGTGAAAATGAAGGCAGTGCCGCGTCGTGCGCGGCGGTCCTGTGACAGGAAGATGATTGCCACCGACCAGGGGCTGATGCGAACGCACTTGTGATTGTTTACCTCGAGAGCGGCCGGTCGTCTTTGCCGGGATTTGTGTTCAACAAACGTGCTTACTTGCAAAGAAATGCCAAGCGACGGCGGCGGCAGCCTACATGTCGTTGTGGCGCTGCGGCAACCGGCGCATGTGCAATGGCCGGTCTGACTCATGTGCAGCGTGCACTGCCCGCAGAGGCACTTTGACTTCCGGCCTGGCCCTTAACATACGCTCAGATGAAAAACAACAGAACATGAGGCAGGCACAAAGGAAGTTTGCGTGCGAGGGGAAGGGGCGAGAACGCAAGAATAGGACGTTGAAACGCGGGCCTCGGAGCGCGCTACGCGTGATGTCAAAAAGAGTTCAGTTGAATACACTGTCAATCTGCCAATTGCGCATGGCGTGCAGGGCCGAGATCATCCACGGGATCTGTTGCTCCTGCTTTCAATATAGCTTATGTGTGCATTCGGGTCTCCAACCACTCACCCGGGATTCCGGCCTCCTCGCGTGAGAGGCTTGAGACACTCTCCGAGCTCAAAATTGACCATTTGTCATGTATGTGAGAAATAGAAGTGAAGTCCGATGCCATGTCCAGGACATAACCACTAAGACGACTGCGGACTACATGCAGAAGGTAGTGAGAATGATGTGGCCTTTTGAACCTGATAGAAAACATTGGCCGAACAGTCTGCAGATTTGCGGAGGCTGAAGATGAAGGCTGCCCGGCATGGTTCCAGCATGAGATCGGCTTTCAAACAGAGTACGACGTGAGGATGCGGCAAATGACCCGACTTTTCGAGGAACATGATATTCGTTAATTTCTGTTACTGTGGAGCATTGAGAAATCGCACGGCAGTTGCGATTGTCACATTTGTGAACTGCGATTTCAGCGATTACTATGACGAGGTTTCGAGAGAAGCTTGGTCACTATTCGGTGTCTAACCCAAAGGTGTCCCTGATATGGGAAACTTCAGTCGCGATTACCCGAAGCGAATAACGTCGGTTCTGGAATCTGGACCCCTGGAGACTCGTGAAAGACGAGCGGCAAAGGTATCTGAATGAATCACTGCAAGAAGTGCCAAATCCACAAGCTATAACACCAGCTGCGACCAGCAGGGGCGAATGATTCATTGTAGCATTGCGATATTTCGTGAGAGACAAACTCAATTCCCAAGCGCTAAACATCAGCAGGGCGTGTTTCGGAACCCTTTAAGCAGAATCATGTTCGCCCTGCAAACTCTTGGTCCGTTGTCCACGGTGGTCGTGCAGTACATGACCATGCTGGAACTATCGCTCACCCGGATATACGGTACCTAAGTAGGCAGGGGCCATGGCATCATATGAAATAGCTACATTTCGCAATGATGGCTACAACCTGGTTGACGGGGCAGTTCAGTGACACTTCAGAGTGAGTTCTATCGCAGGGGACACACCTAGCGATTGCTGAACAGGAACCATCGAATTCCCTCGTACAGTGCGCGAACATCCACTTTCTCTTTCCGCCTCCTCGCCGGGGTCACAACAGGCATTCTAGCGCTTGCATCCCAACGCGCAAAATCACGCGCCCCCGGATCTAAGACATGCCCGTGCACAGCGGGCGCGCGTCAGCAGCCAGAACCGTCAATGTCCTGCCAGGGCCTCACCC
This sequence comes from Gelatoporia subvermispora B, assembly GCA_000320605.2. Classification (NCBI taxonomy): domain Eukaryota; kingdom Fungi; phylum Basidiomycota; class Agaricomycetes; order Polyporales; family Gelatoporiaceae; genus Gelatoporia; species Gelatoporia subvermispora. Next base: position 1,006,851 of record KB445802.1, read on the forward strand.
AAGCCCGTCCGTGGTTTGTCTTCGTCCTGGTGCTTCTTCTTCAAACGCGCCTCGAGCTCCTCGAAGGCACTGAGCACAACCTCGGCCTGAGGTGTGGGCTTCTCGAGCGTGGGGGACCCGGACGTGTGTAGCTCCGGCGGCCAGGTACTCTCGGGGACGCGTCGTGCGGCGAGGGCGTCCCGGATGGAAGAAAGAGCGTTGGTATAGGCGTCGAGGGACTCGTTGTAGAGATCGTACACGCAGATTGCGCAGCCGGACATGCAGCATTCTAGGGCATTCGGGACGAAAGAGCAATCATCGGAACAGAAATGAGAAAATACTCATGGAGGAATGGAGGGATGAAGAATAGTTGGACGTACCGTCTGACTCTGGAGGTTTCGGCTCCTCGGGTATCGTGAAGCCCATGAACGTCCGTTTCGTTCCCCGCTCGTCCACTCCATCTTCCTGCCTGGCGACAGCCTCCACGGTTTGCTCTCCACCAGTACTCATCGGATCGCCTCCAAGGTCCACAACGCGCTCGGTGGCTCTCTCGTCTGCCCGGGCAATTTGCGCATCCTTACTCGCGTCCTCAGCTCGCTGGGTATACGCCTCTTTCCCTCGGAGCATGCGCTCTAGGCGGCGGTACCGAGCGGAGAGGTTTTGACCACCACGCTGCGGGTACTTTATACGGCCAACCGACCGAGCCCTAGCTAGCTGAGTCTCTTGAGTCGAATCCTGGGGGCCAGTAGCCTGAATCGAGGATTCCGTATGAAATGCCGATGTGGAGGCAAGCCGAATGCCGTAGCTTAATTGCTGGGAAGTTTGTGAACCGACATTGTTTGAAAGAATAGATCTATGGGTGTGGTATATCCCATATCGCGCTACATTGCGCAGATAGCCTGGATGATGTGAACGGAGCATGCATGGAGGATACGGTCAAGACGCTGTTGTCGGCGACGGCGAGAACGGGACCCACAGCCAACGTCAGGACTACCTGATGCGGTATTATATTCCCACACTCCGTCGGCCGATCCAGGCGCCAAACTCCCTCTCGGAGGCATCAACACTCCTGACATAACATCTGGGCAGACCTCGCGTGTTCAATGACTTGTTCTTTTATCTTGGAAGTATTTGCGTCTTGTAGCATCTAATCTCTCGTTATCATCTGAGCTGCTTGTTTCGCCACAGTCTCACAATTGAACGCTAACGTCGAGACCAGTGCTGATGCTCAGCCTTGCAGCTGGTATCTAACCACCGTCAGACTTCGGTCGTCTGCAATTTCATTTGGACGTCATGCTCGACGTCCTACTCGTGTCGCCTGACTTAACTACCCGGTTGCATCAGGGCCTCGCACATCGCTCCTTGCTTGTCCGATGATTATGAGCAGAAACACCGTGCGATAACACCGCGAGCTGGTTCTTTGGACGACTACCACCGAAACTTGCCTCTACCGCTGAACACTGATATATTCCACCCCTCGAGTTCCTGTGCGCTGGCGAGGGACGACGAGCAGAACCAGTCTGGTACCGACTTTACGTCCTCCCAACCGACGTTGCTGCGAGGACGGACCGGTTCGACCAGTTCCCTCTGTCCAGAACAGTGCAACACGAGAGATGCGTGTGACCTCCATCCTTGACATCGGTTGATGCTGGATCCTCACAAGCAAGATATGTTCGCAGTATCACTCGACCTCTGCCGGTTGTATTTCGGTCTCCCGACACGGACATTCCTGGTATCACTGTCTAAAATAACGATTAACTTAGTTTGCCTGCGTGAATCCCGAGGAGACTCGTCGGGTGCTTGAATTGGCTTGTCTTGGCAAGAAGACTCGAGGTCGCTTCTCCTTGCACGCTAGCTAATCGTATAAAGTGAGCTGCATCGATGGCTCCGCACACCAGCTACACTTCCGGGCATCATGAAGTCCGTACTCCTGTTCACTTGCGCAACCTGGTACGCGCTATCCGTACGCGCACAAGCGTCTTTGTACGGCCAGTGTGAGTCATCATCATATATGAATCAATGTTATGTCACTAATGTTGGAGTTCCCGTTGGCAGGTGGTGGAATTGTTAGTGATGAAGAAACCTCCATTTGTACCTTTTCTGACGAAAACCTTCCTAGGGTTGGACCGGGCCAACGACCTGCGCGTCCGGCTCCGTCTGCACGGTTTCCAATGCCTGTTAGTCGAACTTCTTCACCAGAGCGTGACCATCTTCACTTACTATACCTTGCACTTCACAACAGACTACTCGCAGTGTCTCCCCGGTGCAGCCAGCGCGAGCAACCCGACCACGTCTTCCGCGCCCACGACGGCCCCGGGGGGCGGCTCGCCCGTATCCTCGAGCACCGCGTCTGCCCCGTCATCTGCCCCGTCGGCGAGCTGCTCGGACCTGCCTGCGAACCCGGGGCCGCTGCAGCTCGTCGGCGTCAACATTCCCGGCTTCGACTTCGGTTGCTCGACGGACGGCACGTGCACCGTCAGTGGTGCGTGGCCGCCGCTCACGCAGTACTACGGTGCGTACATGTTCCTCGGGGCGTTTAGCTGAGAACAAGGTACTGAAAGCTGGGGTTGAACACAGGTGCGGACGGCGCCGGCCAGATGACACACTTCGTCAACGACGATGGATACAATGTGTTCCGCCTGCCCGTCGGATGGCAGTACCTGACGAACGACGTCCTCGGGGGCGACCTCGACGAGGCGAACGCCGCAGAGTATGACGAGCTTGTACAAGCGTGCCTTGCGACCGGCGCGTCGTGCATCATCGACATCCACAACTATGCGCGATGGAACGGCGAGGTAAGGCGTCGCGCTACCTGTGTTGGCATAGCACGTGACTGATATGGTGTGTAGATCATCGGTCAGGGAGGTCCGACGAACGACCAATTCGCTGCGATCTGGAGCAGCCTCGCGGCCAAGTATGCGAGCGAGGACAAGATCATCTTCGGCGTGTGAGTTACCGTATGTGTTCATGTCTGATGCGCTTAGCTCTGACATGGCCCTGCTCCCGTGCCTAGCATGAACGAGCCGCATGACATTCCCGATATTGACACCTGGGGTCAGTCTGTCCAGGCTGCCGTGACTGCCATCCGTCAAGCCGGGTAAATCCCTCCCCCCTTTGCAAGGTGTCTGTGTAATGCTGACAACGCGAAATAGCGCGACCACCCAGCTAATCCTCCTCCCTGGTAACGACTACACGTCCGCAGAGGAATTCATCTCCAACGGCTCTGCCGCCGCGCTGATGAACGTGACGAACCCGGACGGCAGTTTCACCGACCTCATCTTCGACGTGCACAAGTACCTTGACTCTGACAACTCGTGAGCCCCCTGTTCTGTGCCCAATGTGAAGTTTCTGATGCATTTGTGATTGCAGCGGCACGAACGCGGAGTGTGTGACAAACAACATCGACGACGCGTGGGAGCCGCTCACGCAGTGGCTGCGCTGCAACGGCCGCCAGGCCTTCAACACCGAGACTGGTGGCGGTAACACCGCGTCTTGCAACACGTACATGTGCCAGCAGGTTGCCTACCAGAAGCAGAACTCCGATGGTGAGTATCCTTTACCGCATGTTGCTCACACAGACTCTGATGTGTAATGCACCTTGTAGTACTCCTTGGCTACGTTGGCTGGGCAGCAGGCAACTTCATGAACACTTACGTTCTCAGCGAGACCCCCACGGAGAGCGGCTCGACCTGGACCGATGCGGCCCTTGTGTCTGCGTGCATGGCCCCGAACGCGTCGTAAGAGGTGCTTAGAGGATTTGGGTTATATCGCTCTCGCAAAGTAAAACTAGGGGGCTGATTTGAAAAAAGTGATGTACTTATAGGACAATTGCTCAGGACTCAGGCATGAGATCATGACTACTTGGGTGATGTGCTCGATCTCTGCGGGATATAGTAATGATCGCGGACTACTCGCGGCTGCCGCACCCACCATCCTGTTAGTCTTTGTATTCGGTGCTTGGCGCCCGTTCAAACGTTCACGAATCGTCAAATTCCTGCGTTCGCTTTCCGAAGCGAAAGTCGTTTTAGGGCTCAAACTCTGCTGAGCTGTCATAATTGCACTGAGATCCGCGTACCGATGCCGAGATTGAACAATACGATCGAGATGCATCGGCTTCGCGACGGTCTGCGTACCTCACTTCCATTTTTGGAACTCAACGCCTTGGTACGTGCCGTCACGATCTCGTCATGTTCTACCCCATATGATACGTGCAGGCATCCTGGATACACTGGGCAACCCATATAGTACAGGCTATTGAATTCGTGTAAGCCAACACGAGGATCGCCACCAATAATTGACTCTCAGGCAGTGAATTTGACCCTCCGATTCAAGCATCACCTGGGCTCGGGGCCAAGCCGGCACTCGTTCAACCACTCCTGTCCCATCGGATTCAGATGCATTGTGACTCATAGCTGCAAGCGCGGAGTCCAACTTGGCACTGGCTGACGTTTAGGCTGAAAGTCATCTGAACCCGACGCTGGCGCTCTCTGCACCATATAAAGCGCGGCCCCGAATTGACATCTCCACATACCGGATGACGTACCGATGACCCATAAATGCAAATAGAACGCGTCAAGCTCCATGTCGCAGCCAGGAACGATGAGATAACGTTTCTGTTCGACTTTACTCCACTCGGACAAGTAGCCTGTCTTCGTGCGAACATTGGTAGATAGCGCAGTCATCAAAGCGCTTGGAGCCCCCCAACATCCATTCGTCTGACCGTGGTCTTCTCCTTGTACTACTACGCTCCTCGGGATAGCACCACCAAGCTCACGGCAAGCAGTGACCTTCAATTCCTGGGCGATCGGGCCTAGCCCCTTTGTAGGAGGGGGGTCTCCGATCCGCGACGGAACGTCTCCTGATTATGTCGCGTCTGCCTTCGCCCGAGATGCCGCCCGTGCTCGGTCTGGACAGCCCACGCTGATGGTGTCCGTATAACATGACGGTGCCTCTGAGAATCGCCAAGCTCACGTCGTACCGAAGCTCGCCTTAGTTGCGCCTCTGCCCGTATCTCGCCTTACCGTCTCGCCGCCATGACCTTCGCCCAGCGGCGCACCGCGTTGGTCGCGGTGGTCCTATTTCTGCTCGCGGCGACCTTCTGGCTGCTTTTGCACATGTCTAGTCCTGACCTTGCTAACGAACGATACAGCTTCTCAGGCATAGTCGATCACTGGCAACAAGGGAGCAATCTGACGTCGGGCGGCTGTTCAAACGCAGCACTTGCGCTGGCGTCATCACAGGAATTGCTCCTGGACCATCCGCTGCGTCGAAAGAACATCGCCGTCGCATCCCAGTTTGGGTACCACTTTGACGTCTACATGGCCCTCGTCTGGTCCCTCGAGACGGTTCTCCGACGACATGGGAGCGGGTCTGACGTTCGTATCCGGATTTTTGCGCAGCCGTTCTACTACGGCTTTCGGGATATCGTCGCGAAGCTCGATCTCTTCCGTGGAACTTACCATCCGCACGAGCAGTTCATGGAGGCTATCACCGGAGAGACGGGTGACGGGGCAATTGACCTCATCGTTATCGGAACCTGCGAAGTCGAGTAAGCGATACTCGGAATCCCATGGAGTGTGTCTGATGCGCGGTGTAGTCTTCCAAATTGGCATAGTGACCTCTTGGCGGCCTGGGACGCACGAGATCAGGATCACAAATTCAAGGTCGCATGTATCGTTCATAATGTCCCGGACAGGCGTTGGCAAGTCCACATCTCGGACTGGGCTCAGCGAGATTCCCTACGTCTCATAGCGATATCGGAACAGTGAGTATTCTCTTAATCATCAGTCTTGCATTCTTCGAGCTCACCGATGTGAAGTGTCCAGAGAACCTTCCAACTTGAGAACGATCAGCACGCGGAGAGCTCTGACCCTGCAGTATATTCGGCCGGATACCAGCACATCCAAGTCGATACCCACCCGCCTGTCCTTGATATACCCGATCTGCCCGACAAACCGCTCAATCGCACTCTCTCAAAAGCAGTTATCCAGGGAACATTCCAGTCCTTACGTCGAGACTACACCGGTTTCTTCAGCGACATGATAACTTCACTACACGGCAAGTGCTGTGAAAAGACACTACATACAGATAGACTAACGCCTTGTCACAGAGGACCCCGCTGCGTGGGGCTATCAGCCATTAGACGGGCGTGAATCATTCCTACCTGATCCTCGCTCTTCGGACCCGGCGTTCCAGCTCTATCTAGTGGGATCCGGATGGATAGACATACCCCCGGAACTCACGTACATGGTCAACATATACAGGGACCTGGACTATTCGGAGTTCTATTCCGTAGTTGCCGACATGGATGTTGTCGTCCCCGCATTCTCAGAATTTACTTGTGAGCGCTCCGTGTCATCTTCGCTGAAATTGGCTCTCATGTACACCCTGGTGCAGATTACACCATGCAGGCGAGCTCCACAGTTGCAATGGCGGTCGAACTCGATGTATGTCCCGTTTTTCATGTCTGTCAGCCTCTGCTTGGATTGAGCTGCGTTCACAGGTACCCATCCTTGCCACTGCGCGCTTCCGGCAGGCCCACAGCTACACTGATGACGATCGTGCCATTGTGACACGCCCCGCGGCCATGCGGGAGGTCGCCGCGCTGAAGGCGCTGCGCACACGTGACGCGGAGTCATTCCTGCGCTCCGACCCGAGCGGTCGCGGTCGCACACTAGGAGACATACCCCCTTTGCGCGACGCAGTGCAACACATGGTAGACGAGGGATTCGTGCGGAAGAAGGACGAGGTGCGTGCGTACAAGGAAGGCGTGTGGAGGAGGAACAGGGAGTTCGCGGCGAGGCTGCTGACCGACATGTGATCGGTGGGTATCGCGATGTTACTGTATCGGGTGTGTCAGGGAACTTGAAGGACGGTTATACACCTAAATTGAGGAACATAGAATAATGCGAACCTGTGATTGAGGTACCGTAGCGAATATCCTAGCCTGTCATATAGTCTTCATAGAGACATTTTTAAAGACTATTACGGAATTCGCCGTCCTGCGATGGCCAATTATCATTCGCAATGGAAGCAGCCTCTTCTAGTGCCGGAGGCTCCGATAGCGCTGTAGTCGGTCGAGTGAGGGGACACGTCGAGGAAGCGTGATGAGAATAAAAGATCACCACGAGTCTTCACCATGTTGTCGAATTGCGGATAATCAAAGGAATGCATCCGTGGAACGTTAGAGCACTTTGGCAAGGTTGATGCCCAGTTTTTTTATATCTTCGGAAGCAAAGCGAGTATGTCAATTGAACATGAAAGCCCTAGATTAGAATTAATTGCGCCAGCACAACCAGAAAGAACGGTCAATAAAGGATCAAGTGCGCGCAGAAAAAGACATTCGTACAGTTCGTCATCCTCAAGATGATCGTCTTCGGCCCAAGTTTATGAGATATGCAGACCACCAGCTCTGCGATGGATGTAAAATAAAATGCTATAACGGTGTATTGTGGAAATGAATGGGCAAGTAAGTCACAATGCAACAGCAGCTCGTCACGTGGCAAGTGATTCGCGGTCCAACCAGAGCTGCCTGAGCCTGCACGCGCCATGGGCGCTTCTTGAACGCGCACGTCCTCGGGAGGCTCCTGCCCGTTCGCCACAGCTAGCCCGCACACAGTGACAGACTCTGTCTTCCTTGATTCCTTCTGATTACACGAAGAGCTTGTCTTTGCCGTGAATATTGAAGTCGAATAACATCATTATGGCGTCTGGCTCAGATACGGCACTCAAGTCCTTCTCGCTCGCGAACGATGTCCTCGAAGTCTCGCCGGAGGACGAAATCTTCAGCTTCGACCCTGAGGAGGCCCGGAAACTGCTGAGAGAATCACCATGGTCGAAAGAGTAAGTGTACTATTATATGTTGGATTCCGTCCGCAGACGAGAATCCGGCGGAGGATTGTGAGAGAGAGGGCGATGCTAATTGTGGCTGCGTCAGCCCGCACTACTTTAAAGTGTGCAAGATCTCGGCTGTAGCGCTGATCAAGATGGTGCGTACACCTAGACTAGAGATACCGGAGCCTATATATCCTGATTTTCTCGTTCTGATGCGCTTGCAACGCGACTTCGTGACATACTATCGCTCAGGTGATACACGCACGATCGGGCGTACCACATGAGATCATGGGGATGATGCAGGGCAAGGTCGTCGGGAATTCGCTCGTTGTTATGGACTCGTTTGCACTTCCTGTGCAAGGAACGGAAACACGAGTGAACGCGGCGAACGAAGCGAACGAGTACATGGTCCAGTACATGGAGGGGAGCACTCAGGCGCGTGATCCCCTGTCTCTCCACATCTTATCAGTCTGAACGTTTCCCATCGCTGAATCTATACAGGTCGGCCGTCTGGAGCATGCAGTGGGATGGTACCACTCGCACCCAGGGTACGGCTGCTGGCTCTCCGGCATCGACGTCAACACCCAAATGACGAACCAGAAGTTCCAGGACCCATTCGTCGCCGTCGTCGTACGCCCTTCATCTCCATGTGCCCTTTTACTCCCTGACTGTGCCTCCAGATCGACCCAAACCGCACGATCTCTGCAGGCAAGGTCGACATCGGCGCCTTCCGGACGTACCCTGAGGGATACACGCCACCGGACGCCATCGCGTCCGAATACCAGTCCATCCCGCTGAACAAGATCGAGGACTTCGGTGTACACGCGAACCAGTACTACCCGCTCGAGGTCCAGGTGTTCCATAGCCGCATGGACCACGAACTCCTCGGCATGCTTTGGAACAAGTACTGGGTTGGCACCGTCAGCGGCAGCGCGCTCATCTCGGTGCGTCCTAGAACTGCTCGTGTAGCAAATGGGGAGGTTGCCTGACGAGCATGCAAATGCCACTATAGAACCGCGCATATGCTGCGAGCCAGCTGGCTGACCTGCACCAGAAACTCGCGAAGGCGCAGAACTCGGTGCCGAACTCGCGCGCGCAGGTGCCTACCCTGCGCGAGAATGAGGGGAAGGTGGTCAAGGTGTGTCCCATTACCTCTATGCTTTAACATGCTGGCTCAGGTCCGCACAGAGTACGACGTCCAAGGAAGAGAAGAAGAAAGAGGACGCAAATGCGCTCGTTAAGAGTGTGCGGGACAGGTGCGTATTTATACCGTCCTGTGGTCGCGTGCACTCACTGCGTGATCACACAGCGAGAAAATCGCCGCGGAAGCGCAACACGGGCTCATCGCACAGGTCCTCAAGGACGTCATCTTCTCGCAGCGTCTCAGCTCGTCTGGTCTCAGCTCTGCATACCCGGCGGTGGCAGTGGACGATATCATCGACACAACCATGGCGATTGGCTAAAATGGCTGATGTATGTGATGGAGAGCTCGAGTAGGATAGATAGGATGGGTGCTTGTGTGTATCATAGTGTTTTACTGCATGTGAAAGTATACTTTCGTGACCGCAACGGTACACCACAACGTATCATGAAGGGTCACTATGATTGCATCAGTCCATGCGTACAGCCTAAGGGAGAGGTATACTATTACATCCATTCATTAAATACAGGAGTAGTCAGATCTAGATATGATGAGGACCCAATGATATCGCAGCATGCGCCTCCTCCTCTCCCAGTACGATACTGTTCAGGATCCCCGCAAGCCTGACGCCCGCCATTGCCATGAGCCGCTCCAGGACCCACTGATCGTGCACCCGGGCAGAGTACGACGGGGGGAGCACCGCCGGCGGGGGATACGCAGCGCGCATCTCGTCCCCAGTCGCCTCCACATCCATGCCCGCATTCGCATAGCCCAGCTCCGCTTCCGCGCGCTCGAACGCAGCGAACGCGTCCTCGAGCTCGGGCGGCCAGACGGGCAGCGCGCAGTTCAGCTCGTGGATATCCTTTGTCCACGCGTGTGGGCAGACCAGCCCATCGTCCTCCTCGCCCCCGGCGCCACCCAGTCCGAGCAGCGTCTGTGCGCGGTGGAAGAACGAGGGCGACGCCGGCGCCGGGCACTCGAGCCACTCATTTATGTCGCCAAAGCGTCCTGCACCATCGAGCCCGAGACCCTCCCAGACGACGCGCCGGATGAACGGGTCGTAGATCGCGCCGCGCAGCTGTGCCTCGAGCGCGCGTCCACCGGGCCCGGGGAGCGGGCGTGTGTAGTTGTGCGGGAGCGTGCGCAGGGACTGGGCGAGCAGGAGGCCGTCCCAGACAGAGTGCAGTGCTGGGATCGTACCGTTGTCAGCGCCATTGCTCAATAGCAAGACACAGCGAGAAAGAGAGAGCTACTCACAGGTGATCCGCCCCTCGAAGCGCACCCGCGCGCCATTCCCGCCGCGCAGGCGGCCCGCGAGGTGTAGCGGCTGATGCATGTCGCCGACGTAGTGCACGAGGAAGCGCAGCGCGTCCGCGGCCTCGGCGGGGTCGCCGCTCTCCTCCTGAAAGAACCGTTGCAGGATGCCCGTCGTGTTGCGCACCGCGCCGAGCACGTTCTGGTGCGCGCGGCCTTGCCAGCCGTGCGGCCCTGGGTAGGCACACTTCTCTGCGGGCGAGTCGTCGACGGCGTTCACGTAGTGTAGGACAGAGGTGTAGCGATACTGTGGTTGGCGCTTCACGCGGTCAGCCCAGGCGGCAATTGGGGCGAGGTAGCAGGGTGGTTGTAGTGAGAGATCTTCTTTGGCAGGGCGTGGGAGGGCATCAGCGTCCGAGGAAGGGAGATAGAGGAGGTCGCAGAGGGTGGGGAGGACGGAAGGGAGGAGATGGGCCTGCGCTATCGTTGCGACAATCTCGTGTCCTGCTGCTCCCCAGGCGAGAGTGCCTTGGAGTAAGCACAGCCCGACGGAGAGCAAGAGAGAGACCTTGAGTGTAGAGGTCATGTTTCGTGACGAGTTACAGAGAGTTAAGGTGACCAAAGGTTAGTGATATCCTAGGTGCAGATACACTCCTGTCCTAGATAGCAGTACTGGGTAGATCTGCAGCTTTCGGGAGTATCAACCACTTCACCAACTACAAGGGTCGGTATGCCGCGGAAAGGTGATGGTCAGCAGCTGTCGCTTTCAGCCTTCAAATAGCTCTTGGCGTAGTAACGCAGGACAATGAGCCTCAATGAGGTTGTTCAGGGTTTACTGCATGCCGAGAACGTCGAAAACGAGAAAGAATATGCGTAGCGGAGCAGGCTGAACAAGACAAAAGCAGATGCCTTTCAAAGCTTGTCCGGACTTATCCGCGCAGCAGACCCAGGAGACGCGCCTCAAACGCCCATAAATGGCAATTCCCGACGCCGGCTCGCTCGGCATGCGGGGCACTCTGACTCGCCCTCACCCAGTGGCCATCCTCAGGCAGGTTTGTCACGGGAGATACGTCCAAATGCTCGACCGTATCTAGTTGGTACAAGGCATAGAGGTGAGTGCAATTGTGAAAGAAAAAAAACCAGTGAAAAGTGCTATTGGCAGATTTATTATCCTATCCCACCCCACCCCATCAGCAAACAGTAGTAAAGGTAGCATCGATATTAGTACGACACCGCAGAAAAGTCTCTTCGACGGTACCCGAGGGATCTAAGTGCCAGTGTACCGTGTGCACTCCTTGGCTTTGAGTGAAGAGGGTATAGAGCAATTGGAGACAGTTTGGCAACCATGCGTCGGCTTGCCATCCATAATCCAGGACACAGGACTGCGCAATACGAGCCGGTCGGGGTGATGGGAACATATCTATGTATCTCTTGTAATACGGCGGCGGCACCGAAAGGATGGACGGTGCCAGATTGCCGAGTGCTCGACGAATGTCCTCACCGTACATCCAAGATTCACCTAGGTCATCCAAGAAGTGGACTCTCGCGGATGGTTTGAAGTTCGTGTAGACTGGGTCTGGAGGCCCGTCTAGCGCAAGCACGGAGATATTTTGGAGCACTTGTGATGTGTTGAGCAAACAGCTGTACTTCAAGACATGATTGTCCATGATCTAGACATAGATATCATGTGAGCAAGGTTCGGCGAAGCTGCAATTAAGATCTCTTCAACTGACAGAAATCTGGTGCAGATTCAGAGATTTTGCGAAGGGTTCCTCCGCTAAAGGGCGTTGTGCACCCGTACGCCAGGATACTTGCACCAATTCCAGCTGCAACAATCCAGGAAACGAGCAAATGAAGCGAGCAAAATCACGGAAGGTCGAAAAACCGACTCCCCGTAGCGACATTTTGGTGACCTTGCGAAAACAAGATAATGCAGAATAGAAGGGCATCCGCATCGGAAACAATGCCAAAGCTTCATCGTCCCCTTCGATATTCAAGGTGCGTAGATTGTGTAGATTTCCGGAGAACTCGAATACGAATCTGACCAATGTTTCGACCGAGACTGTTAAATCTTGGAGCAAGTGGACTGTGAGTGGATTAGAGTGAACATGACGCCGCAGGTGCTGCAATCCTAGCCGATCAAGTCGTTTGCGGAAGGGTGTTATCCGGTCGTAGATGATCTCTTTCACCACAAACGCCATATGTCTGCACACAAACCCGCATGTGAGCAGGGCCTGCAAGTCGTCTATCTCATTCATGATCCGGTAGAATATCTCGGGGGGCAAGCCTCGTGGATTCTGTGCGAACCTGAACGCAGAGTCAACACCATCGTCACTCGCACACTGATGATCTTACCAGGCACTGAACTCCGGAGCAAGGAATAATAGTGCTGCAGCTTTCGCGAGAACCTGAGCAGGCTTGGGCCGCAGAGGGATTGAAGTGTGGATCAAAACGCCCCGGGGATTGTACAGCGATGGTTTCGGAAAATCGGGATCCGGTGTCGGTGGTGGTGCAGGGGGCACTTTCATTGCAATAATATACAAAGGTATTTACAAGGAATGTGTTGGGAAAGCTTCACGATTCAAACGATGTCGTGTCGTGTGGAAGTGTGAGGACTCCTTGCATCGAGGAAGCGGCTCGTGCGCGTCACTGCGATAGGACTTGGGGACTCTGTTGGTAAACGCTAGTAAGGTTTGCACACAGTCACCAGAGGCGAGGGCTACGGACAAGTGTACGCACGAAATCATCGTCCAAGGTTCGACTTTGCAACGCGGTAAGCACGTGGTGTGCACCGAGAACGTGTCGCTGAACACTAATTGCGGGCAGCCTTCGGCACTAAATAAAGTGCGTCGCCACATTGATTTGTGTCACGGAGCGTTCGTAACGAGATTTGCACTTTCAGTACAGGTGGAAACAGGTGGGAGGAGGCAATGGTCAAGAGCTAAGATAAACAGCGATGGAGCGCATCTGCACGCAAAGACGCTTGGCCACTCACAACATCTCCGCCGAATGAACAAGACTGGAGTAACTTTATACATCTGGCCGAAACGATTGATAACATAACACGTTTGAGTGAGAGTTGCCCTGGGAGGAAAAGATCGACAATTAGCAACAGACGCGAGGCACGTGCACAACACAACGCGCTCACGTGCAGCGCAATATGTTGACGCGTCGCGACGCGGCGCACGTAGGCGCCTCTCACGGCATAAAGCCACAACCACCTTTCTCTCCTCCTCCTCCTCCTTCACCGCAGCCCCAAAATCTCTGTCACTAAGCCACACACATCCCATTTTAATCAGCTATCTTGACTATGTTTAAGCGACCTCGCGATATCTTCGATTCCCCCGCATCTTCTAGTCCACCTTTCAAACGCGCTAGGTCGTCGCTGCCGCCTTCTTCGCCTCTCAAGGAGTCCTCACCGCTCAAGGGATCTTCCTCGCCATTCTACTCGCGCACGCCATACCAACAGCCCTCTGATTCGCCCACAAATCCTCTCGGCCTGAACCGTATCATCGCACCGCAAGGCAGTTCGCACAGAAGCCTACCTTGCGCAACGTCTTTCTCAAAACACCTCACTCTCCGCTGCCAGCTGGTGCTATCTGAGTCTCTCAAAGCTGGCAACGCACCGCACGCTAAGGGCAAGGGCAAGGCCCGTGCGCGAGACAAGCCGCAGGACGCAGGCGAGGGTGTATACCGCGTTGTCCAGGTCCCGCCCAACTACACCTTCCGCCACCTGCATCAGCTCATCCTATACCTGTTCGCAAGCGATGCCCGTCTCTCTGCTCTAGTATCCTCCTCGCGTTCCCGTCGCCGCAGTTCGCGACTCACCGAGAAGCCCTTTCTCCGCGCTCAGGCGACGGCACAGCAGCCTGCGCGGGGTACCAAGAGGAAAGCCGAGGAGCTGGATACAGATGAAGAGGACGTGGACGGCCCAAGCGGGTCTCAGGACGTATTCACGTCAGCAACACCGGGCCACGTCTTCGACGTCCTCGACTGCGTGAGGACGTATCACAGCGCGTACCGCCCGGGCGTCGTCAAGCCGGGCACCGGGGCGACGCGCGTGCGGCTCTCGAGCGTACGCGACCGCAGCCTCTTCCCGGACGTTTTTGAGCGACAACAAGACCGCGCGCTCATGGAGCATGCGCGGGCCACACCAGCGGAAGCCGAGGAGGACGTGTTTGGGCCAACTAAGTGCACGACACCAATCGCGGAGGAGGACGAGGAAGATCTGAGGGAGTGGGCGTGGGAGCGCGAGACCGACCTGATGGTCGGCGATGTGTGGGCTGCCGGGCTGGACCCGCAGACTGCTATAATCTACGTGCGTATCATCTTCTCTTCCCCTGTGAAGCACTCCGCTGATACAAACTCTGCAGCATCACACCCGCACCACCGCCATCCACATCACCCTCGACCCCAAGCCTCCCCGTCCGCAAAAAGGGTCGAGCAACAACCCCTCCATTCTCCGCGCGCGTGGCACAGCGTCCCCCTCCGCTCTGCGCATCGCCGACCTCCTCCCGCGTGACAGCATCCTCACAGGCGAAGGGACCGACGACACCGTGCTCAGCGACGCAGGCCGGCTGCGTATCTGGAACACACCCGGTGTGTTTCTGCGCTTCCTCGTGCGCGAGGCGGGTGCGAGTGCCCCAGCGCCGCCCGAGCCCGATCTGTACGTCGTCGAGGCGTCGCCGATGCCCGCGTCATCGCCCGCGCGGCCGCTTCCCCTCACGCACGCGCACACGTTCTCGAGCCCGCCGAGCAGCGAGCGGAGGGCCCGCGCGTCGTCGGTCATGTCGGCGCGCAGCGCAAGGTGGGAGCTCGAGCTGGGCTTCGATGCATTGCCCGAGGACACACCGCAGCCGAAGCGCGCCGCGCAGCAGAGGCGGATGGCGCGAACGAGCATGCGGCTGGAGAGGCTCAATGAGAGCGGGCTCGGAGAGCTGAGTGATGATGATACAGATAAGGAGGAGGATGAGCTTGCGGGGGATGATGGTGAGGGAGAGACGGAGAAAAAGGCTGAAGCTGAGCCCGCGCGTACCAAGGCAGCATCCGTGAAGAAACCGAAGCTAGAGGATGAAGAGGATGACAACGAGGAAGAGGTGGATCAACTGAGGGACGACGACTGGGATCCTTTCGGAGACGGTGAGGAGCTCGACTGGTGAAGTCGTAAGTGGAAGTCATCAAATGTAGTTTTGCATCTGTAGCACGTGTAATATCTTGCATACTGTACATCGCACACTTTTTATATCCTCGCTGCAACCTGGCTGTATTACTCGCCCGAACATGGAGAATTTGAATAGTGTTCATGCAAACGCTCATGAGGGCTGCGCAAACTTCTTGAGACTCTCGATTCCGCTCTCCTCCAGTCTCATCCCCATCCATTCGGACATCGCTGTTGCGTGGAGCGTCTTTTCGTAGAAGTCGATCGAAGGCTGGTTCCACTGCGGTGACAAATTGATAAGTGAGTGTACGGGTAGAGATGTTGCTATCACTGACTTTGAGAACGGACCAATCCATCCTCGCGCAATCCTGCAGGAGCTTCTGTTAGGACAAGACAGAACACATGAAGTAGCACCGATCCTCGCCTTTTCCTGCGCAATCTTGGCGAGCTCGGCGAAGAACGCCTTGCCGACGCCCTTCCCTCTGTACTCCGGGTCAACGAACAGATCCTCCAACTTCGCGTCTCATCAGTCAGTCAGGTAGCAGCGGGCAATACAAGCGAGCGTTCGCGCGAGGATGGCAGGCTGCCGTACGTACATACAAGCCCGGCCTGCCGGTCCATGTCGAGTAGTTGAAGAAGTACAGAGCAAGCCCGATCGGCTTGCCCGGCTGTTCGCGTGAGTCAGAGAATGCGAGTAGTGCATGGGCGAAGGGGGTCTCGAAGAGATTCTTGCGGAGCTGCAGGAAGAGGTCGGGGAGTTGTTCCAGGGCGGGCGCAGTGGGTCAAAGCGCACCAGCTCCGGTGTTGCCTTCACTGAGTCGGCGGCTTTCTCGTATGTAGCCTGCGTTCTCATGGTTAAAACAACGGAACTCTCGAAGAAATATCGAACATACGAGATCGATAATGAGCTGCAGGATGACGCTCTGTGGACGTGTCAGAGAGTTGAGAGCAGTTCACAAAAGCTATGAAAATCGGCTACACACCACATCATCTGGCTGCGCTGGGCGGATGAAGAACGAGGACATGGTTGTAACAACTGGCTAATTTCTGCGGCAGATACAACCACAGAGACGGGCAGCGCAAGGACCTATGTAGGTGCGATTTAAGAAACTCTCAGCCACCGCGAGTCATAATGCAATTATCCTCGGGCCGCAACCCGAGCGGGCCGGCGTCGGGAATTACCATCTATGGGCGCTTGACGTCCCGCCTTCGAAAGCGTTGGTGGTCTCCCGTTGAACTATGGCGGCGGCAGCTACGGCCCCCAAGACCATCGGTGTTTGCTCTGTTCGTTATCCTCCCACCGTGACTTCTCCGGAATTGTTGTATATAGAGAGACGTGTTACTTTTGGACTTCTGGTTGAATCGAATACATGTGTATGTTCTTCCGATCTACTCATTGAACAGAGTAGGGCTGTGCTCCCAAGTCAGCGCCTGACAAGTGCACTCGCCGAAAGTTACCGTCTCGCTTTCGCTCTCTCGTTGTGTCTGCCCGATGAACGTTGAAATCTATCATGAAACATCTGCATCATTCTTCCGAGAGTTGTCTGGTTCAATGACCGTCCTTTCTGCTGCGCCTTAGGTTGTACGGAAAGCTCGCGTAAGAGGCTGGCTAGCGAGAAGGTACGGAGATGGCCTTCCTCACTTCGCTCGCCCGCATTTGCCTGATGTAGGGTTTCTAGAGTCATTAAGTGACGCTGAAGCTGTCACGGGCATGAAATCTGCCCTTGTACATGCGAATGGCAACCTCGCCCTGACCTCGTAATGTGCAAGCATATCAATTGACCATGCTGCTTTAGGCAGACGATACAAGCCTTCGGCGTCACTAACGGAGTGCACATTTTACAGTTGCGCATGTGGGCATGGTTATATCTGTCCATGGTTCAAATTGCTCGCGGGGACGGGAGTCATCCTGTCCTGCATACGATGCGACTCACTAACATATGCACAAGGTACACCATCCGAGCCGATATCGATCAATCTGACGTGGGGAAATTGGTGGCTGCGCACACACACGAGATGTGTGCTCTTCCAACACTTGAGTTCACTTTCGGGTGAAATCGCACGAGCGATCTTTTGAGCCCCGCGCTGAGCGCGGACGTTCGGATCCTGTCATAGAGGCCCTCAGAGACCCGGGCTCTGGGGGACGAATGAACGGAACCGCGCAATCTTACTGACACCGAGGAATGCCGTATCTGGGCGAATTAGTATGACTTGTCGACTATCCTATTGTGTATCTTTTGGGGCTCATAAATGGAAGGAGCCCTACATTCGATCAGATTCCATCGGGCGCCGTGCATTCCTCCTCCACAACGAGCGGCGAGGATCAGCTGTTGTCCATGATTGCCTTACCACGCTGCCCACTGTTGTCTCAGCAGCTTCCCAGGAAACCGGTGATGGACGAATCACAGCAGATGCCGCCCATATACACGAGCGTCCTGATACCAACCTTAATCCGAGAAATATGACTGCATGTTGCACCCTACCGTATTTTGCGTGTAAAACTGTACCATCAGAAACAGAAGTACGGAGCATCTCCGGTCGGAACAATGGGCGAACTGGAGAGCTTCCTCGAGGGGAATAATCAACACTGTTTTGCGGCGAAGTCGCGACCTTTGGATGATCTGCTTGTCAACTAAATGTGGCGCACAAGATGCACAGGACCTTGGCTACCACACATCATGATGTATCTATACTACTCCTATCCAAGGCTCCAGCTCTTCAAATGAACAGCCTTCGAGCGTCTTGAGCCATTCATCAACACGAGGTCGGACCTTGACAGGCGCGGTAATGGGATCCGAAATGTGCGTGGGGTCGTCATCTTCATCATCGAAGCCATCGATCTCGAAGCCTGGTGGAAGGGGCATGAAATCCGATGGCGCTTGTGACGGTGTAGGCGTGTCGCACCACGAGTCCATCACTTTGCGCATGACGTTCAGAGGCTCCTGGACTACTTCAAGGGGCCATGCAACGCCGTCCCACAAGGAAGTCAATCGAAAGATGTGATGCTGAAGACACAGAAACGCCAGGGCCACTCGGTAACGATCCTGTAAAGAGTTTTCGCTGCTGTTGGAGGTATCGATCGCAGGGAACGGTAGCGTCTCAAAGAGCAATGATATATACTTGTATTCCGTCTCGCCGTCGTGAATGCGTGGTATGTGCGCAATGAAGTGGATCTCCTCAGCGTCATATACGATGCCCAGCAGGAATGCCCAGCCAGGTAGAGCATGTTCACCATCACTTTCCAGTTCCGGGATGTCCGAGGGGCAGTTTACTTGTAGCCGGCCCTTACGGTGACTCCAGGCGCTGACCAGCGAATCTAAACTGATTGTAGCAGTGGACGCCATATCTTCGAGGACGGAGGAAAGGCTGCCAGGAAGGTCTTCGGAACCCGTCCATGCTACAGGACCTTTCGAGCACAGTACCAACGACGGATGGGCTTGACATATCGGAAGGTAGTGCATTCGCGCTTGAGACCGCCTTGTAGTAGGGCTAACAGGGTTGTAGAGAAGTGAGCAGTCAACTCCCCGAGGCTCGTAGGGGTTTCCCGATTTTCTATCGACCACTAGCGGTCGTCTGCATGAATCAAGATCAAACTGCGAACGGTCTGAGACAGATATTGACATACTTGCGAACAAGAGTAGAAGGTATGCCATCCAGGGCCATTGCAATAGCACATTCTGCCGCCTGCTCGCTACTTTGGTATACGAGGAACTGCGACAATTGGTCCCACGCCACAGAGGGATGCTCCTCAAATCTATTCCATTCGCAATAGCGTCTGGCAGACAGAAAGAATGTTGGACAGGGTCCATATGGGGACCGTTGGTCAAGGACTTTGTCAGGGACAGCTACTAGCTGGTCGGAGAGCAGGTACAAGACCGATCTCCCTACTAGATTCTCGAAAACCGGCAAAGCACCAATATAATCCGGTAGGGGCATTTGCATGTAGTCCTGTCATCGCAAATGAGACGCTCCATGCTATGTGGTTTATCATCACGTACTATCCATAATTGAGGAATCTCGAGCTCAAACCAAGCGTGCCTAAGTGATGTGAGATATGCGATGGTGCGATACAGCCGTGATGATTCTGGGACTGGAGGAATCGAATCAAGAGTGAGAAAGGACCAATCGTCATTGATGTCAGACATGACCACAGCAAAGAGAACACGATGTCTCGCGGCACAAGATATCTTCGGAAGGAAGGGCGTGTTAGTATGCAAATGTTGAAACGTTCAAACTCCGCATCCTTCAGGACCGAGATCACAGTGGCATGGGCGCTAATGCTCATCACGGCCTTGTTCTTGGGTGTCCGCATACGAAGGCCTCAGACGTGGATGTTGACTCGACTCATACGAAGCCATTCCGAGATTTCCTCGCTGCCAAGGTCATCAGCATGACATGAGGCGGTTCCCATCCTGTGCCTCCATTCCGCAATCGTGGGTCCGGCACCGTTGACATGCGATGGCACGTGGATCCGTCATCCGTGGCTGCCTGACGCGACGGTCTCACTCAGGGTCTCACACATACTGACGCCCCCAGTAGCTTCTCACGGTGGGATCTAACAACTCGTGGCGACCACTTCTTGTTGAAGCTCTAGTATGGCAAAACGAGGCCACTTATTTGGATCGCGACATAGACGGGATCGACTCGGAATGAGATAACGTCTGTCTTTGGCCTAATTATCTTCATAGTCTCCGTGCTAGTATCTTGGCTGGGATCAGAAGTCTGCGAAGAAGTCCAGTGTGTGTGTCCGCCTTTGTCTCTGCTAAATTCTGATACATCGCATATATCGCAGTTTCTATTATGTTGCAGTTTATTGACATGAGATCCAGAAGAGCGGGCCATTCCGATCTTCTTGCTGGGCTGACCATCAGATGAATCGGCTTGCCACGGTTACTGCCAAGAACAGCAAAATACATCAACATGACTCGAATATACCCTCCGTGTCTCCACTGTGGAAATGCCTGAGCATGCAAACGCCAGTACACATCTGGATGAGAACAAGCCGGACTTCTGCCATTGGGTTATCGACGAACCCCGCGCGTTGCGCTCTTCCGGATGAAGTAGCTTATGCTCTTGTTCTCTCGTTAGAATCTAGCATACTGCGGCTCGTGTCACCAATGGCGCCGAACCGAGACCCACAATCTGGTGGGTCCCCCATATGTTTGGCATCCATTCTCAGGAATGATTCGACTTTTGTGCAGAACCAGGTATGATTTTTGGAACTGCTTATCGCCCAATTGCCTGATCCACCTTGCACTATCTGTCAGCAATGCCCAGAAGCATCATTCTGACTCTGACTCACAAGACTTGCTCACAAGATTCTGCGACTTTGAGTAGGATACGTCAGGCGACACCGTCAAGGCCCTTTGGTTGCACGAGGCAAGCTATGCGGAGATCCACACCTCGCTGCCTGTTCCCCTATATAAAGCCATCACTCTCATGATATACCGACCAACGGTCCTATCCGCGAGCCGTCCCTCTCGTGTCCTCTATGAGCTCTAATTCTGATCCGTACTATCCGAACAATCCTGGACATGGCCATGGTCATCAGCCTGGCTCCGTCAACCCTGGACGGGACCACGGCACAGGGCTAAGACCGCATGGTGGTGGACCGATACAACATGGAGGATACAGCGCGACCCCCCAACACTCTACCGGCGGCACATATTCCATGCAATACCCCCCACAGCAAGCTAGAGCGCTCCCGCCTGCGCAAAGCGGTCCTCATCCGAACCCGTTTGGCACCTCGGCTCCTCAGAATCCTCTGCAACTACATCAAAGTAGTTCTGGAGCTTACCCCGCCACCATTCAACCTCGGGGATCTTCTGGACATACTCGAGGGATTCCCGGCGCACCTGTAATCCCAGGCTACGCATCCTTCCCTGCTGGCGCACCGCCATACGTTTCAGGTCAGACATACCCGGCTAATAGTGGAGGCCCAGGCGGCGGCGGCAGAGGTGGAGGAGGCGGAGAAGGCAGCGGAAGGGGTGGTGGTGGTGGAGGAGGAGGAGGAGGAGGAGGCGGTGGAAGAGGTGGAGGAGCCCCCCTGACATACTCCGAAATACGCGAACGACTCGGCTTTCAGCCCCTTCCACAGAAGGCTGCCAGGTGTGTAACACCAATATCACTGTGACAGCCAAACGGACTCATCGTTCATACATCAGTACAATGGCTCAGTCCGACATGACAAATGCAGGGTGGACCTTCAAATTGAGAGAAGAAATGAAGTTTGCTGAGCAGCCACCCAATCGGGCCGTATGGAACATCTTCTTGCGGTTGCGATATTTGAGTGGCATGCATCTCCTCCCGTTCAACACCGCATGGACCCGTGCGAGCCGGATACCTCTGGGCAGAGATATTCAGCACTACCAGGGATCATGGGATAGAGCTGTGGTTCGTCTTATGATTTTCCTTATTCATCTGCAGCAAACCAAACACCATCGCAGGATGATAAGACAGTATTGTGGGACAAACTCGCCTGTGCACACAGGCACGCAAATTCGTTATTCCAGCAGACGTGGTCCGAGGGTCCCGGAGTTGTGCCACAGATACAGACCCAGGCGCATGGTCCCATACAACCTCAACTCTTCGTACGTCGCAATGTGCCCGAACGACAGTTAGCAAGTATTCTTTCGTTCGAGGATTTGTTTTCGACATCTCCTGATATCAGTCGCGGTGAGATGCATGTCGAAAAGACCATTGGCAGCGCGATTCTGTCTGTCTTTAACGACGCACCGGACGCGTTAGCTGTCGGACTACCGACGTCATCTCCGTGGAGATGTATTGCGTAAGTCGACTTCTTTTTGGTCTGTGTTTTGTCTTGACCACATAAATTCCAGGAACACTGACATTCAATTCCCGGTTGGACTGAAGGGGTCTCATTTGGGAGGCTGTCGACCAGACCTTGCGATTCAAGCCATTCGCCACGCTCAGGTGCAGGTGGTCAAGGATGCTGTTGTGTTCGTCGCGGAGGCCAAGAAGGACACGATTAGTTATGAGCGAGGCGTAGCTCAGATGGCGTTTGCAATCCACTGCACCCTGCTCATGCTGCTCACGGAACACTACAGTCGACAGGGCTGGGAAATCGGGCCCTTGAACGAAGATCAGGCCAAGGTACTACTCCCGGATAACTTCTTCATTCTCAGTATCTACTACTGGGGACGAGGCATGCGCATTCTGGCAAATTATCCGACGCTCGTCCAGGTCTCCCGTGGCGTCTACCAATGGCGCTTATGCTGTTCGCTTCTTAGGCAATACGAGCAGCCTCACGATCAATCAACTCTCACGTACCAGCACAAGTTTACGCTCTACAGGGCAATCTTATCCGTGGAACAGCACGTGACCAACTTGAAGCATCTGTTTTGCGAGACGGACTATCGATCGGTTGTGGAACCCACATTCGACACGATCCAGGGACACCAAGTAGCCGGTGATTACAACCGGGGTAAAGCTAATATAAGGCTTTTCCTAGATCTTCACGGTCGAGACCGGCAGAAGTGAACACAAGTCCAACGCTCGGTGCTTTCCAGACACCTAACGTAGCTCTCCTAGATCGTGCTCATTGAATGACCACCGGCATGACGATGTAGCTAGTTTCCCGTCATCTCCAATGTGATCCTTGATTTCGATTACATGCCTGTCTTTCTGGTTTGCTTGTATATGCAATTATGTGAAAAGAGTATTCAATTTTCATAGGGCTCTTTCGGATTTTGACTACTTTCGAAAGAATTGCTATGTGCTCTGGCTGTCGTCGCGCGCGAAATCATGCACAAGGGCTGTCTGGAATTTACACGAACAGAAAGATGCCAAATACCAGCCGACGGCGGAGAGTACGGAGGCCGTTCAATATAACGCCTGACTCCTCATATGCCTGATCTTGCACGCATGCGGCATGGGATCTATTATCGAGATGAGCTTTGAATACCGTAGTGAACGTCACTGATAGGTCGTTCCTGCAGCGCGCCGCCGTGACTCACCTACAGTGTGCACAGATAGTCATTTTAGACTCCGCTATAAGCATAACTGCGCCGAACCTATGTGCTGTACACAAGCGGGTCATCATCACACCATGTGGCCTGTCACTTGTGGTGTCAGGCTATATACCCTCCTCTTGATATACAACATCACGGGTGTGGCGCAAGTACCATCTGGCTTAGCTCTCTCCCCTGTGTAAGGATGGTTGCTCCATCATCAAGTCGAACATTCCCGGAGTGCCGGTCATCTCTCGCGTGTGAAGCGGGCAACGAGGCGACAAACCATGAGATTACACAAGACCAGGATTCACAGTAAGTTCTCCGTCCTTGCTAGGGCTTTCCGTGACTTTATTTCATCAGGGCAATCCCTTCACTCAATCGATCGTTCAACGTTGAAGATTGGGTTCTCGCTGAATCGACGTGCTCTGAGCTCGACTCTACCGTGCACGAGCTCATCCTTGTCCGCCTTCGCGAGATATTCAAGAAGATCTTCGACCTCATACCAGGTTCTGATGTACCTACGCCGCTACCTGTCCCATTGTCTTTGCAGGTTTGTTCTTTGAAGCAATGACAACGTGCTGCGCTGATCACATCCCCTCAGGAAGGACTACAACCTCGGGATATGGTGCCTGTAACCAGACGCCTCGTGCGACTATGCCTTCAATGGGTCAATTTTCTTATGAGCTACACCCTTGTCGACTGGAAGGATGAGATTGGGGCCGATGACTACACTTATATACCGCAATTGTTCATGCGTGAAGACGCTACGGATGAACATATGTCTAGTATCATGCAAGTTATGACCGCAAGCGCTCAATCAGTGCAGATGCGGAAAGAGCTTGGCATGAACGGGAGTTATTTCGGGCATTGCATCAGGTCGGTATTAGGGAGAAGCTCGAGTGCTTGGAAGACCGTTAGGTATGTCCCACAAATTTCTGTTATGGCGTCTCAAGTCCGTATTGATCCATCGTGCTAGTGATCTCGACGATGTTCACAAAGGCAACCTTGCACCGTTCACGGTCATCGTACCCATCTCGGACGAGGGCACCATGGACAATTTGGAACGACGCTCCCTGTTCTCTCGCGCTTTCAATCTGACTGCTATCCAGCTGATTTCTCGGCATTACAAGTCGCAGGGGTGGGCCCTGGATCGCACATTGAGCGCGGAGGACGCGCACGTTCCACTGGATGAAAGACTATTCTTATTTGGCGTCTGTTACAATTCCGTGGAACTATGCGTTTACATCAACTACCCCGTTCTTTTATCGCTCGACGGTGGATTTCGTTGGTCCATGTGGAACGAACGATTCTCAATCATCCGATACTATCGTGACAAGTCCCCTGCAGTCTACGGTGGCTTGCAACTATTTTTGGCTCTAGCAACGATAGAACAACATATGCGAGTTTTAGAGAACCTACTATCGTCATGATATAGACAGCGTCCACGTATTGCGCGGTATATAATCGCTCTTCGTAGTACCAAGTGTCATTATCGACCAATTTAGAGACTGATAGCTCAAGCTCAACGCAGTGCGACAGTCATATGAATCAGCTGGTACTACACGACGAATCGTTCTCTCAGGCTGCGATGCCTGGCTTGTACGCGGGAGAACTGCGCGTCCGGTGCTTACGGCTCGGTGCCTGTTGATCTGCGAAGTTCAGATTGACCGATTTTGCGCATGTGTCGATTCGCATGTGTAGAGCCGAGTAGCCCGTGTGTTCTTCGGAGCTGCGTAATTGTTTGGGCGCCGAATCGTGCACCATTCCGGCTCAAGGGAATGACTCGCCGACTGCCAACTGTGCATCAACATTATGCTGACAGACTGGCCGTATATAGTCGGGCTCCGTGGGCTCCTGTATAATGAGCAACGAGAATCAGGTCGCGTCCGTAATCGCCCTGCCCGGATGTTCGGTTCTGCAATTGTTTCCGCCGCAACAGCTTCTGAGAGCAGAATGCGAGCATCGATGAGAGTCACCGTCCACACACACGGGCGCCTACGATGTGCTTCCAGGGAGATGACGCATTCTACAAGGAAATTTTTGGGCTCAAAACCGCGCTATCATATGCGGAGAATCCCTGAATCAGATTGTAAGCCACTGAAGCATGTTACTGTGGTGGAACAATAAGCAACCAATGTCCTGCACCAAGGTCGAAATTAGTCAGGATAGCCCTCTTGCTCGATGATGGCGAGTAAAAGGTGCGAAACTCCTTCAAGGTGCCGGAGCCTTCGGATCGGGACATAGTGGGTATCTGATATTCATGTGACTCATTGAGCAGTCTGGTATTATCAGAGAGCGTTAGCAAATCCGGTATACTCGCTGAACGACGACCATATACATTACCGTCGGGCCCAATTGCTGTGCATCACTGGAAACAGCTCGGATGACTCCGCAGGTGCCTTCCCTGATACTGCACATAGCTGTCTAACACGGCCATGATGCCAGCTGCATCACATAGCACATATGAAAGCGAGTAGTCAGCTTAACGCCCGTCTGTGCTCAGACCGTGGTACCTTCAGGTGATACAAGAACCCGAAAGCCGCTAGTTCTCAAGGTATGCAGTGCACTCTCCATAAAGATGCTAAGCAGCGGGATTAACATCTCGTACGACTTGACATCGGGCAATGAACCCAACACCGATGACGGTTTAGCCAAATAGACACAAATGTTTGTTCGCAAGGGTACATAGCAAGCTCCGACGCGGCTTGCAATTAAAGTGGTAGTGACGTTAAGGGTGAGGCGAGAAGCCATCCCAGGACTCTTGCCAAGCAGGCCCGGTTTTTTTAGGATGAGTGCCGTGCGGAATCTCACATATTCGGTGTGTGCAGCTGTTAGCTCATCAACTTCGGATTGATGGACAGCGAATCAAATAGTGAACCTTGCACATGTTTGAAAGAGTCGTATGGGCAGACCCAGGTGACTCCATATTTGTGTACCGCGTGCACGCCTTTGAGAGGTGCGGAACGGAAGGAGCACATTCGATCAGATATGCTGTATCTATTGCCAGGCACCGTGTATCCTTCTCATGTCTGCAATTGCTTTGTCGGGCCATTCGCGCCAGTTTCAGCAGCGTCTAAGGGAAGATAACGATGCCGTTGGTGGATCGCAGAGGTTCTCGCTAAAATATACACGGACGTCCTGTGACTCACCTTCAACGAGAAGTCATCACTCGATGATGCACTCTACCGCGTTATATTTAGTATAAAAGTATAAAACTTTGTCATCAGACACGGAAGCACAAAATGGTCCTGACGAAACAACAAGCTGAATGAAGCAGCATCGAACAGCGTCACGATAAGCACTGATCTGCATAACCAATTGTGGTGAAGAATTGCAAGATGCACAGGCTACCACATGTCTCTACATTATACCTGCCCACGGCTCCAGTTGCTCGAACGAACAGCCTTCGAGCGTCTCAAGCCATTCATCAACACGAGGTCGGACCTTGACAGGTGCGGCAACGGGATCCGAAATGTGCGTAGGGTCATCATCTTCATCATCGAAGCCATCGATCTCGAATCCTGGTGGGAGGGGCATGAAATTCGACGGCGGCTGTGACGGGGTCGGTGTGTCGCACCAGAAATCCGTGAATCCGCGCATGAAGTCCAGAGGCTCCTGGACAACATCGGGGGGCCAGATGACGCCGTCCCACAAGGCAGTCAGTCGAAAGATATGGTGCTGTAGACATAGAAATGCGAGTGCCACTCTGTAACGATCGCGAAACGAGTCTTGGATGCAGTTCGCAGTGTCGTTCGCTGGGAAGGGTAGCGTCTCGAAGAGCAATGATAAGTAGTGATACTCTGTCTTGCCTTCGGGAATGTACGGTATGTGCGCTACGAAGTGGATGCTCTCAGCATCGTAAATGATGCCCAGTAGAAATGCCCAGTCAGGAAGGGCATGCTCGCTGTTGCCGGCCAATTCTGGGATGTCCGACGGGCAACTCAATTGTAGCTGGCCTGTCATTTGGCCCGTTCGAAGACTCCAAGCGTTGGTCATTGAGTCCAAGCTGATCGTAGCGGTGGATGCCATTGAATTAAGGATAGCGGAGAGGCTACCAGGAGGATCTGTAGAACCTCTCCATGCTGTGGGTCCCTTGGAGCACAAAATTAGGGCCGGATGAGCACGACATATCGGAAGATGGCGCATGCGCTTTCGAGACCTCCGTGTTGTGGGGCAAATTGGGGTGTAGAGGACTGAGTAGTCGGCCCCCTCAGGCTCGAGGGCTTTGCCTGATGTTATATCGATCGCTGACGGACGCCTGTATGCATTGGTATCAGAATGCACTTTCATGAAGTGATCGAAGATTAACGTAAACATACTTGCGGATGAGGGTGGAAGGTATGCCATCCAAGGCCATTACAATGGCACTTTCTGCTGTGTGTTCGCTACTTTGATATACGAGGAATTGTGACAATTGGTCCCATGCTACGGAGGGATGTTCGTGAATTCTATTCCATTCGCAGTATCGTCTGCATGTAAGGAAGAAACTTGGAGCAGGGCCATATGGGGACCGTTGTTCGAGGGCTTCGTCAGGAACCGCCATCAGTTGGTTAGATAGTATGTGCAAGACCCCCCTCCCTACGAGGTTTTCGAAAGCCGGTAACGCCCCAATATATTCGGGCAGAGGTCTTTGCATGTAGTCCTATGATTTCAAGGTATCAGGTGTAGGGGTCTCGCTCGTATATCTGCAAACGAGCATCACATACTATCCATAACTGAGGTATTTCGAGCTGAGACCACGCCATTCTAAGAGAGCAGACAGATGCGATACAGCGAGACAAGCGTGATGATTCTGGGACTGGGTTTATTGACTCGATGGAATGAAAGGACCAATTTTTGCCCCGGTTAGACATGACCCCAAAGAGAGAGGACACGGTACCGTGTGGCGGATGAGATGCTCGAGAGGAAGAACACGCCAGTGAGCGAACGTTCGTTCAAACTCCGCCTGCTTCGGGATGACTGGGCGCCAATGACATTCGTGTTCTTGTCCACTTTGCCGTGTTGCCCTTCGGCATCGAACTTGACTCGACGTTTCTCAAGCTGTTCCGAAGATTCGACATCGCGAAGATTAGGACGTCCCTGACTGAGGATGACTCCCAATGGAGCCGCTTCACCTTGGCAGACGATGACATGTGGATCCGTGGTTGCCTAGGGAGAGGGTCTCACATGGTCTCCCATGGTCTTGATTCTCGCAGGAGCTTCTTGCGTCTAGACCCGCTGCCTCATGACTACGACTTCTTGTGAAAATTACTTCTAAGACCCTCCAAGATTGCTTATGTGAAACGCGACGCGAGCGGTCTCGGGTCGGAAAGGTCTTTCTTGGGCAATACTGTCTTGAACCCGAATCGACATCGTGAGTGCAATCAGAAACTTTCCACAGAAGTTAGAAGTCCGATGAATGTAGCACTGTGTTTGTCTTCATGTCTGCTTGCTATAATTCGTCAGAACTATGCCCTAACCTACAGTACGTTCGTGACGCAGTGACCTGCTTTCCGCGGCCAAATCACAAAGTTTGTTCTGTAGTCGGACCGAGACAGACGTCTGCAATTCCCATGTCAATGTAATGTAGGTGTTATAATTACACGGAGGCATAAATTATACTCTGATTATAATCATAGAGCTAGCCATGGCTCAAGTCATGCTAATAACGGAGCCGATGTAAACGCCGTGCGTATTCGATACTGGTTCCGGATGTTTTTACTCGACCTTCGCTCAATCTGCGGAATGAGATCCAATTGTCTCTGTTTACGTTGCTCAGGGACATGACTCCTATAGTCGGACCGCCGTCTCCCTCTAGGATACCTCAGGACGCTCGGACGGGTTGTATTCCAAAGAGATACATTCCCTTTGGCTCATAATGCGAGCCATGAAGATACTATCTCATGCCGTTCCCACCGTCCAGTTCCTATAAAACAGCCAATACTTTCGCCGTTTACCATGTTGCACTCCAATCTGCGACTCGTACTTCGTTCTTGATAGATCATGAGCTCCAACTTCAATCCTCACGGTTGGAATACTTCGGGTGCTGGCCGCGGTCAGTTCAACACAGCACAAGGACAGGGTCAGCCGTCTAGCTCTGTGCCCGCCGGATCAGGTTACGGCCGGATACCTGGCCCACAGTATGGCGCATCGACACAACACCCTGGATATGGCCCGGGCCCCGGCGGCCAGTATTCGACTAGAGGCGCATACAGTGGACATTATCCCTCTCAGCCACCCGGGGCACCTCCCACTGGTGGCAACTTCAGCAACAACCCGAACCAGTTCGGTGGATACGGAGCCCCGGGTTATCCGCATCTTCCTGCTGGCGCGCCGCCTCCCGGGCCACCGCCCAGGCCTCCAGCCTCCTTTCCTGGTGGTTATGGCGGCGGAGGTAACCTCACATATGCTTATATTCGGAGGCAACTGGGCTTCGCGCCACTTCCTGGGAAAGCTGCAAGGTACGTAGTATATGCATGGCTTAGTGACATGAGTCCTGAAGTATTCCGTAAACTAGCACAATGGCTACGACTGATATGCAGTCCAGTGGCTGGGTTTTCAATATCGAGAGTGAGATGGACTTCGAGGGTCTGCCTGATAACCCACTGTTCGCCCAGGTGTCCAAGCGGCTGGAAACCATAACGAACCTATATTTCCGCCCCTTCAATGACAGGCATTGGTCTCGAGACAGCGCTATCCCGCTTCGCAGGGACATACGGCATTTTGATGGATCTTGGGACGTACAAGTGGTTTGTTCCCATTCCATAATGCCGTGCATTGGCTCCCTCTGATGATCACACGCAGGACGATGACACTGCCTTCTGGGACAAGCTTGCACGAACTCACCTTCATGCGAATTCACTATTCCAGAAAACATGGTCCGTGGTACCTGGACAGCCCTCCCGACTACCTGCTCTTGAGCATGGTCCTGTGCAACCTCACTTGTTTGTGCGCGACAACGTGCCTAAAGGACAACTAGCTAGTATACATGCATTCGAACATTTATCCAAGACGCCACCTGGTCTCGTACACGGTGAGATGCACGTTGAAAAGGGGATTGGAAGTGCAATATTCTCCGCATTCAACGATGCACCTGATAACGCGTCCTCAACGCATAAGCCCACTTGGAAATGCATATCGTGGGTATAACCTTGACTTTGCGTATCTTAGCTTAACTTCGCGTTCCCTAGGAACACCGACCTCCGCTTCCCGATTGGGCTCAAGGGACAACGTACAGGAGGGTGCCGACCTGATCTTGCGCTACAAGCTAATCCGGATGGTGAAGTTGGCGTCGTCAATGATGCAGTGATCTTCGTTGCGGAAGCCAAGAGGCAAGACATTGATCTTGATCAAGCTGTCAGTCAGATGGCGTTCGCGATTCACTGCACCTTGATCATGCTCGTTATCGAGCACTACAGTCGGCATGGCCTCCCATTCGGCCCTTTGGTTGGCGATCAAATGAACATAGCCTTGCCCAGTAATTTCTTCATTTTCAGCATCTACTACTCTGGAGACGGCATGAGTATCTACGCCAATTACCCGATGCTAGATTACATTCGGGAGCGAGGGACTTACGGATGGCGTTTGCACTGCACTCTGCTCAGGCAGTACCAGTTCTCAAGTGCAACTCTCACTTACCGCCAAAGATTCACGGTATACCGAGCTATTACAGCGATAGAACAACACACGACTAACTTAAAACACCTGCTCTGCGAAGTGGACTGCCGACCGGTTGTGCAGCCTGTGATCAATTCTGTTGGGCAGCATATTTCCGGTGACTATTTGGGAGGAAAAGCCAATTTTCGATTGTTCCGAGCTCTTCACAATGTTGACCCAGCGTAACGGCTGTGACTGCTATTTTAATTGCCTGCAGAAATCCTGTATGATAGCTTGATGAAATTTCAATTGTGTCTGGTTTGCGACGCTTAACTGGAGGAAATGAATATATATAGCGCTCATGTACGATCGAAATATTCCAATAATGTGTATCTCCATTGTTCCATTTTCGCTCTTCTCCCTTTTGGACACCAATGCTGAGCAGTGATCGATCATCCGGGGAGCGCTAGGGAACTTTCCGCTTGCAAGTGTGCTACTCGGCCTGTGAGGCTGTGTCCGCCGCATTACACACTGAAGACACAGTATGATGATGCACTTGACCGGAGTTGGTAGTGGCTTGCAAAATACTCGTCCCGCTAAGATACCTTAGGCAGCATCACCCTTGCTTGCCCCAAGTGAAGGCGCAGATATTCGACATATCATATCTCGCTTGTAAGCTAGCGAGTTCGCCGCATCATGCACTTTCTCCATATTTGTGAACTGGGACGTCATTGAGAGCGAGGCCGTTCAGAGAGCGCCGCAGTTAAGATATGACTGAGCGCTCCACAGCCGTTTTTATATCAACGGGCGGGTCTCTTGAGAAAAACACGAGCAGGTGGAGTTCGAGGAGCT
The DNA here is from genome assembly GCA_000320605.2 of Gelatoporia subvermispora B. Classification (NCBI taxonomy): domain Eukaryota; kingdom Fungi; phylum Basidiomycota; class Agaricomycetes; order Polyporales; family Gelatoporiaceae; genus Gelatoporia; species Gelatoporia subvermispora. The sequence continues at coordinate 1,038,616 of KB445802.1, forward strand.
CTCGGGTCGGGATAACATGCCTTCACGGCGGCCATCAACGCAACTTTTCCCTGGCAAAGGATTCACCAATGGACTGTGCACCTGAAATTCCGCTCGAAGCCCCGCCTATATACGAGTGTTTGAGAGCGGAGAGCTCGCCTTTCGAAATGAAAACAGCTTTTAGTACTTGCCATTGGTGATTTCTGCACAATAATGCAGCATTCATAGCACTGAGATTCTCCAAGCTTGAGCGACAACTCGAATCTGAATGGCATGATGATACTTTCATCAGCATATGCTCCGATTGAGAGGTACATGAAGCTCAATCATCATATATCCACGCTGACTTGCAGCGCTCGTAACGTCCACGTGATTGGGACCAAATAACTCCCAACGGTGAGACGGGAAGTGCTTCAAGGACTCAAGACCGTCCCAGAACTCGTGTCAAGCAGAGCAACGCCGCTGGCGGACGAGCGAGCCGTCCGCGAGTTCTCAGCCCGCACTGACCATCCCTGCATCGTACTATACAGCCACTACCCTGGCATTGTGGCACAGGCAACCTCGCTTCGGCCGACGTACTTTACTGATATCATTCAGCCACAATGCCGGCATTTCCACCAGAGATCGCCAATGGACGCCAGCTACTTTCCATTGACAGCTCAAGACCTACCCTCAATGTAACGCTAAAGTGAGCTCTCTTCGAGCGTTGAAGACCCTTACTAAATTTCATGTCGCCAGACATGCTGCTTCAAGTAGTTCGTTGCTCACAGATTCGGACTGGATTCTGGTTCAGTCAGCATGTTGTCTTTATGAGTTTACGGTTCAGAAACGTATTATGGACCGCCTACAAACAATATATGGTCAAATCCCCAGCACAGTATTGGAACCCCAGTATCCTACACGGGTACCTGTCCCAATCATATATCAGGTACTGAAATCTCAAAAAATAGTGGAGAACTCCACTGACAATCTTTTAGGACACGTCGCAATCTAGAGACGACGTCTCTCCGACGAGACGTCTCGTACAAGTGTGCCTTGGATGGGCCAATTATCTTCTAGGTTACGCGTTGATTGACTGGAGGCCTGAATCAACGCCGGACAACATGACGTTCATACCTCAATTGTTCATGCGCGAAGATATAGCAGATGAGCACAAAGCCAGTATTATGCAAGTCATGACTGTAGGCGCACAGTCTACTCAGACGCGTAGGGAACTCGGCATGGTCAAGACTTACTTTGAGCAATGTATCACATCGGTTCTAGGAGTGACCTCGCATTGGTGGAAGTTCGTACAGTACGTCCAGTGAACTCATATTTCCGTGTCTTCTGCGTTATTAATGATTTGCTATGTTCGTGCAGATGTCACGAGGATGTCCTCAAAGGCAACTCAACGCCATTCACGGTGATTGTGCCTATCGATGGCGAAGACACCTTGAATGAAATCGGCGAAATGGACGAAATGGAAGCCCGATCACACTTCTCTCATGCTCTTCATTCAACTGCCCTCCGGCTGATACACTGGCACTACAAATCGCATGGATGGTCTTTAGACCGTACACTGAGCGCCAATGATGCTCGTGTCCTCTTAGACGAAAGGCTATATCTCTTTGGCATCCGTTACAATGCCAGGGAATTGATCGTGTACGTCAATTATCCCATACTCCGGCGATCCGACCGAGGTGGTTTCCGCTGGGCCATGTTGAATGAGCAGTTCTTCGCCATCCGTCTGTCTCCTGACCGTCCACACTCAATTTACGCTAGCGTCCGGTTATTTATGGTTTTAGCCACCATAGAACAACACATGCGAGTACTGGCACATCTGCTATCCTGATAGAATGAACACGTACATTTCATCTCTCTCAATACACTAAATCTTTCTGAACGATCGACAGCGGGATCAAGCCGTACGTACACGAGGACGTCTTTTCAGGCCGCCTCGCTTGCTGGCCATAATAGTAGCGCCTATGTCCGACGATACCTATTGGCTGCAGTGCATCCGGGATGTGTGCATCTCCCGCTTACACAAGATACCGCAATATCTCTGTCACTCATAATTCTGTATGATATGTCATAGTCAATAACCCCAGGAACCAAATATGTCTATGAGCATCCTTAGCCTTTCATGCATTGCTTTGGTTGAGTTGCTCACATAGCAGATATTGGGAAATAATTCTGCCCTGCCGATAGCAAGCTAACTACGTTTCATGGATGAGTTCGCATGTGGGTGGACTGAACGCCCGTTGTGACTGCAGTAGCCGACCCGCCAACTTCGGATCATTTAGTAGTGACTCGATGACGCACCTTGTGCACGCACCGAACCACATGTCCAGAGCTGCGTCCCCTTCCGAGCTGCGCAATCCTGCCGGCACCAGAGCATGCCCTATTCGAGCTAAAGGGCATGACTCTTCAGCACTTCCAAGAGAATTTTTCGGAAGAGGTGTCCAAATCGGATCAGAATACATGTTTGGAAATGCCTTGAGACACATCGCATGGAATGTTCTGTTGTGCGCCGTGAACTCTTTCTCTATAAAGAACTTCGAGTATAAGCTGACATCCCTGACCCATTCTCTGGGCCATCTGGTCAGACTCACCTTTGGCAGCAGCTTCTAGAGAATGAACGCCTACGAGTTTTGATCATGGAGCAAAGGCACCGCCCACGGGCGCGAGCGTTCTGTGACATCTCTATTGAAATGTTCATCTTATGCTACTTTCCACCACGGCGATCCGGTTATCATCAAATGCAGCGTATCCGAGTCTGATGATGAGCGGATTGGAGCAGCCTTTCTGAAAACAGAAAAAAGAACAATCGGCATCTGCTTATGCATCAAGGCCATGATTGAACCGGACCGTCTACTTCGTCAGTCGCGCCGAGAGGTTGCAAGATGCCAGACTCGCTTCAAATATTGGAGTAGAGATACCGGGCCGTAAATGGGGATCGGGCGTATTGCTACTCACGGTCGTGTGGTTCTCAGTCATCTGCGGAGAACGTTCGCAAATGTCGTGTGCCGTGGACACCTGACTATCGGATCAAGTTCTTGTAGACCACTGGGATCAGCTGAGATGACTCGAGAGACGCCTCCGTGATAGTTCTAGTATAGCGGCTCATAAGGTTGTGGTACCCACAGTACTTCAAACGTAAATATATATATGGACGAGGGCCTGTCTTGATCTCGACCTACATATCGAATACTATCTTGATGGAATACAACATTCGAGAGCATCAAGTGCGTACAATATGCAGAATCCCTTGCCCCGAAGGTCCAGAGGAACAGGTCCCACATCTTCAACATGGCAGCGACGATTATGCTCAAGTTTCGGGGTAAGCTGTTTGTCAAGTTGTCCCGTAGATGTCAGAATGGTGACTAACGTAAATGATAGTCATAACGAACTGGCTCAAGTCGACAATGCGAAGAGTCACGACGATCCTGCTGTGAATACCTTACACGACGTCGCATCGTAAGATCGTGATTAGCTGTACACAGTAGATATAATTGACGTCTTACAATAGGGAAACGACGATCCCGGATGTTGAGAAAAATCGGTCTGAAATTTCTTCGGAGAAGCCCGTTCAGTACCAGGCGGTCCGACCCGATCTTGCCATAGGGAAGATGAGCGATCCAGGAGCAACCACAACCATAGTATTCTTTGCCGAAGTCATTGGTGCACATCGTGATATCTATGACGATGGTCATGACTGCACAACAGAGCCAGGTATGGTTTGCTACCTTAGCGATTCCGCAGGAGCTTATATGCATTTTGACGCCACTAGATTCACCACACAAACTCAAGTCTGATGATGACGATGTGAAGGCTCGGCTGTGAGGTAGCTCTGCATTATACGTACGCTTGAGCCAGTTATATGATTCAGTTGAATGCATGTGGCATTCTCCAAGAAAATGACATCTGAGGATACTGTGCGATGTGAGCAGAATCATATTGCGATTGGATCATAGGCCACGTCACGCCCAGAGCGACCTCAGCGAGCCTCAGCGCCTGAGCTTGAGCGCTAACGTTTGTGACAAATATCTGTTCGCAGTGGCCATTTAGGGTGAGCCGATGACGGTCTTGAATCCACATTACCTGGGGTACTTTTACTTCCGAATATTCTTGATGGATTATGCAGATTCCTTTATTATAATTGCGTTGCTGCGTATCTCACCTCCTCGGCCTCCAGGTTTGATTCCTGCGGCTGTCATTTGCCAGCCCTTGGAGTCGAGTCTCGACCCTCGGAAGTACCCGATGTTGGTCGTGATCACAAGCACGAGTGAGTTTCGAGACGTTCAACATTGGATTCAGCGTCCACCTCTGATTTATCGACTTGCATCTCAATCTACCTAGCGCAAAACAGGGGTCCTAATATGGCACCTGTTGCCATCGTCGTCACTCGTTCTGCCAATCTCCATTCGCCCAAGTTCTACGACTCTCCTTCGTTCATTTTTGCTCTGATTGGACTCGTTTTGGCACTCGTAATATTCTGTGGTGTCGTCACTTGGCTCTATCGTCGCGCTCTTCACATGCGCTACGACCAACCGGATGTTGAGGCAGTCGCTGAGCACAAGGTAACTTGTGTCCGTGTCTCTGATTCTTCGAAAACTGCTTCTCTGGGTCAGCCTTCTAACTCAGGCGTGCCGAAGCCTCTCATTCTTCCTCTCATGAGGGATGTAGGCTCCCTTCAGTCTAAGTCATCGGCGCTTCTAAGGTACCTTCCGCGATTAATATCGGGGATGTCATGTCAGGTAAGCACTCGACTCATCCGACCAAATTAACTGCCGTCGCAGTACATTGCTGACCACTGGACGCTTATTGAGGCTGACATGGACTATGTGAAGCCCTCGTCCAACAGGACCTTTGCCGCTTCCCTCAAGCGACTCAACTATAATCAGCGGAAACCCGAAGAAACAAGAGTACGTTATAGTGCCAAGATCGTGACAGCTGTGTTACAACACCATGGCTATGTACCTCGGGTTGTTGATGGATGCTACTCCAATCCCCTTCTAGTCTCTGACGTTGCATCTGGCATCGCCGATACCTTACGAACCTGTGACTCTAATTCTGATTCCGACGATTTGTCTATCACTCTCGATGTTAAGGCGAGCGACATTGTCCCTTCGGTTGTCATCTTCGCCCGAGACGAAAGCAAGTCAGCCACCGTCATCCCCAGTTCTCCTACTTCAGGCACAGCTCACTCCGCGGCCCCGGCTGCATCCGCTGAGGGTGACCCCCGCAAGCCATCAGTTTCGGAGCTCCTGCAGGTCCCTGACATGAGCTGGACCGCGGAAGAGGCTAGGGAACAATACAGCGACCATCAAGCCGGCATCTCTGTGCGACGCAATATCTCGAACATCTCTGGAAAGCCGTTCGCGCTTTCTACTCCTCCACGTTCTACCAAGGCCAAAAGTGGATCCCCTTCAATTCCCGGTTCGGCGCCCGAGCAGTCAATAGGTCGGTGGGATATATGCTGGAAGGTCTCCGGCGACGACAGAACCTGCATCGATGTCCAGATCCTCTAGCGTACCCACGTCGTACTCCCTACCCTCTACTTGCTTCGGTGGCTCGATGTCTTCGACGTTATCAATCAATCACTCTTCTCAGTCTTTCCTGCTTCTGGGATCTTTCGGTTGAAGGTTTTCTGCACCTACCTCGTTCCTTTGACATTTGCTGGAACCGCCTCGTTTTCTGCATTCTCACAAGATTCTCAAACCTCTGGACCTGCGCCTGTACCCCAACAGGACTTCACACCATTTTTCAAGACGTGCTAAAGTAAACAAATATGTCATCACCATACCCCAGAACTCACTTCGACGTACCGACAATGCCTCCACCATGTCTTCGACTGACTCCGATATATCGGACCTCCCTCTGCCACCTCTTACTTGCCGCAGCAGATGCACTTGCCTACCTTCATAGTGCCAGATCTACTTCCGTAGACATCTCTGTGTCCCGTCTTGTATCAATACGCCGCCTACGCATATTCCAAGCGAATGATGACATTTTGGATTTAATCCAAATTTGTAACATTGTCGTCCGACTCACGAGGCGGGCGCATGCCGACGGTTGACTGCCACTGACTTGTCCCCTTCACGACTGAACATTGGCACATTTCCCGGGAGCTCCCGGCTGACAGCGTGCAGAAATCATGACACCCTCGAAGGACCCATTATATGTTACAAAGAACGAGCGGCATGTTATGTATGTACCGGAATCAATATGCAATCCATGAATCGTCAATATATGCGTTATATCTAGCATCCAACGCCGCGCACGCGCAGGACTGGGTCGTATCTACCAATTCCAATCGTCATCGTCGTCGAGCACCTGCGCCTGCGCTGGCGCCGAGACGCGTGCGCGCGAGATCGACATGGAGATCTGCGTCGGCTGTGTCGTTGCTGGGGTGCGAGGTGGTGGGCGGGCGTCGGGCACGAGCACGCTCCCGAGCGCGGCACCGCCATCGTCGTCTTCGAGTAGAGACGCTGGTGCAGCAGGAGAGAGGCTTGAAGGAGAGGTGGAGAGAGGGGAGAGGGACGCGGCGAAGGGATTGGAGGAAACGGATACGGCGGAGGGCGAGACGGATGATGGGTAGGAAGAACCCGCGGAGGGCGAGGCGAGAGCAGCGAAGAAGGACTGCGAGACGTCAGAAAGGAGGAGCGAGGCGCGTTTCTGGCTCTTGGTGAAACTACAAATGACATGGTGCGTTAGTTTGGCGGGGGAGAGCAAGATGGAGGGTGGGTACACATACGTATCGCCCTTCTGCAGCTGCTCCAACTTTCGCCCGACGCTGCTCCCCATGCTACCCATCCACGACGAGACCGGCTGTATCGCGAGCGGGCTCATACCCGGCGCGGACGAGATTGGCGGTAGCGCGCCTTGCAGGCTCGCCCGTTTCGCTGACCGGTCGTCGGCTTCCGTTCGTTGTCTGGCATCCCAAGACGTGATGGTATCGTCCCTGTCTTCCAGGGAGAGGCTGTCATGCGACGCCACGACACCCGGCACGGGGCGGTCGCGCGACTTGCGGCGGTAGAGCTTCGCTGCACGCAGCGCGCTTGCAGGGGACAGCTCGACTTCTGCGCTACGCGCACCGGCAGAGTACACCTCGTCGTCCACCGATGAGACCGACGATTGCGAAAGTCGCACGCGGGCACCGGAGCCCGAGCTTGAGCTAGCATGCGTGGACGCGGTGCCGGAAGTTGAGACTGAGGACGTGCTCTGCGTTGGTTCGTGTCGTAGGTTTGCGCTGACCTTTGGTGGGAGAGATATGTGTGCTGCGGAGGCGGAGGGCGGAGGCGCGACGGGTGCAGGCGAAGTTACTTCGCCGAGTTCCAGCAGGCGACCGACACCCTGCGCACCTCCTTTCCTCCCGTTCAACATAACCGCGTTCGACGGCGTGCTGCCATACCCCACGCTCGAGTACGCGCGGTCCATCCCCCGGCTGACGATGCGCTCCCACTTACGCTTCAGTTGCAAGAGCTCCGCCTCGTGCATTGCGAGCTGCGTGCGCAGCTCCAGGCATTTCGATTCCTTCTGCGCGATGAAACGTAGTAGGTCCGCGTGCCTAGTGCTCGTGAGACAACCTCGGAAGCATCGTGAACTGAACACACGCACTTCTCTGTTAATGTCAGCGGCCCGCGGTCCACCACGGGCGATGGTGATTCCAACGAGCCCGTGCTCCTTCTATCGCCCCTGATAGGCGTGCGGCTCTCATCTGCCCTGGTCCTGAGGGACGCGCTGCGTTTGAGCGACCCTGCAGCAACTGTCGGCGAGCGGATGTCCCAGTGTGGGGTATGGTCACTGGGGAAGTACGAAATTGACGATTGCCTCCGAGGGTTGAATGATTTCTGTGCGCTAGGAGGAGGTGTGGAGAGTCCAGAGAGTGTTGGAGAGGGATATGTAGCGGGTATGTTGCCGTCCACAAGCTGCAACGGCTTTGGACCGGGTAATGAGTGACGTTTGGTCGCCGTTGAGGTGCTCATCTTAGCAGAAAGAGTGGAGGGTTCTCGCAGACATTCGTCGGTGAGGAGATAGTTAGAATAGTTCGAGTCGACTGGTCAACAGCGGAGAAATGACAGTCTAGATGTTGAATATGAATGAAGGCGCATATAGTCGCCTGGACAGAGTTGGTGCCTTTGGGCGGCTACGGCGGCCAGAACGTCGTTACGCAGTGATCACACTCTTACGCGACATGCTCATGGAAACACATTCACACTCGACGCGCACGGCGCAGACAATGCAGCGGAACGAATAGCGGATGACACTGTGCAGACGGCGTGCAAGGCGTGGTTGATATTACGGCGTGCAAAAGTCTCTATTCCAAGCAGACGTCTACCACAACAGCAGATCAGTGCTCCTTCTCCGTCTCCGAGATGAATTTCTTGATGCTGTTCATCCTGGTTAGTTTTCGGCAGTCCGTTCTCTCTGTGGTGATATTGGTCAAGCACGTACAAATCCTCTTCCTCTCTGCAAAGTACGTGACGCGCGATAGTAACAAACCATGAGCGCTGTGATCACAAGTAGAGACGCGGCGACGCACTTTGAGCTAGCAGTGATGGGAACGGTGGACTCCACGACCTGCTTGAGGGGCTGACCCGCAGCGGGCTTTGCCTCCTTCTTGCTGCCGCCGGTGGCCAGCACGCTGAGGCCGATCGTGCCAAAGATGGTGCCGAGGGCGAGGTACTCGCTCTTGATAGCGCGGCCCAGGATGACGCTAATAAAGCACGAGTATTCAGTTCAATCCATTCAAATGCACACACGCGAAACAAAGAGCTCACTAAGACATGTCGGTGGAAGGATGGTCGTTGCTCGAGTCGACGTCGACGACTTGCAAGTGCGCGTCGGAATTTTCCGGCACACCGAGCGCCTGCGCTTTCGTCTCCCCAACCTCTCGACGCTCAACTTGTCTGTATTCTGCATCTGAATTTACCACACTGGTGGCCCACTGGGGATATATGATTGTCAAGCACAATATCTTCGTTCATCGAGTTCAAGTGCTTCAAAAAGTGGAACGACAGGCTACGGATTGTCCTTAGAATGCGACTGATGCGGTGTTAACCGCACTCCGGAATTTATGACCATGACGCGTTGACGAGTCAGTGGCTTGGTTTCGTCCAACTTGAATGCTTTCGCCCAACGCACAGTCACAACGTCTGCTTTTCTGCAGCTCCCGAACTGAGGGTCGGCTGAGTGAGCACTCAGATGTTCTATCACGAGCTGTTCTAGTAGGAATGCAGTGACTCTTCAGAGTCTCACGTTGCGTGAATCGCAACATGGGACAGACATGAGGTGAGCTCTCATTTGTTATGACTACCAAGGATTTGGCGATGCTTATAAATTAGTGTCCGAGGGTTTCATAGGCACCACTTAAGAGCCTATATCTACCCCCCTCGTATAACCCGCGATGCCTACGAGTGCTGCTCGGTGTCCGAATGCCGTTACATCGCGTCACTGCACTCCTTTTCCCTGCCTCGTTCTTGAGTTCGCGATTACACAGGTACTACTTACTGCACAGACGTAGGTGAGTTTGCACCTGAGTACATTCTCGTCTTGGATGCCTTTTACCTACTCTGTTGTGAGAGGGTACCCAGATACGATACCAGCCTAATCGACTTTTCACGTGCAATTTGCATTCGTCCACCTTGATTCTCGGCGTCCATCCAAATGTCAGACATAACTGTACTAGGCTAGGCCGTTCTCGGTTTCCGCTCGGCGGGCGTCCCTTGGACCGGGAGCGCGCAGATATCCCGCGATGGGTCTGCCACCACCCACCCTACGCCCGCCCTGTCCAATACAGCGCTGCGACCACACGCTCTGCAGCCGGAGCAACGACCCTTGCACAGCAGCGGGCTCACTGCGCCGACCAACAGGGTCCGCGTAGTATCCAGATGCATCGATATCAGGCGAAAACGTGCGCACGTGATGCAGCATGAGGTACGCCTTCTCCGCGTGGGCGGACACTGGCATGACCAGACTCGCGTGTTCTATCCCAGCAGTTGGCGCCCTCCGTCGCCCCACCCAGTGCGGCCGGTGATGCACGCTGGACATCGGACTCGCGCTCCGTTAAGTATGGCAGGGACCGAGGAGCGCTGCGCAGCCAAGCCTTGAACCAACACCACTCCAACCACTCCCCCCTCGCTTTTTACGCTAGCGTAATTTGGTCCCGTCTAAGACTTGCGCCCCTCCCGGCTGCACCCGCCCTGATGTTGTACCTGTCCAAAAGCTTGTTAGCGCTCTGCGCTCTAGGAAGTGTGGTAGGATTTGACATCATTCGCGACTACTCGGGGGAGACCTTCTTCGATGGATGGGACTTCTACGGCTTCTGGGACAACCTGACCCTAGGTGTGTACAGCTGAAAGAAAGTCTCTCAGACTCAGCTGGGCTGACGGACTGAACAGGAAATGTCACCTGGGTGGACTACAATACTGCTGTGTCCCAAAGGCTGGCGTACGTCAACGACGCCGGCAATGTCATCCTCAAAGTCGACAATTTCACGGATGTGCCATTCAACAGCACGCGGAACTCTGTGTGTAGCTTCCTCAGGTTGTCTCGAGCCGGGCCGGAGCTGACCTTCTTCGCAGATCCGCATCACGACGCAAGATTTTTACGATTTTGGAAGCCTCTGGGTAATCGACGCGGTGCACCTGCCATACGGCTGCTCTGTCTGGCCAGCATTTTGGAGCAAGGGACCACTGTGGCCCAATGATGGAGAGATCGGTAAGTCACACCTCCCAGTCGCACGGTTTCACGCCCTTAGCCCGAGGCTGACGTATCTCGCAGATATTATCGAAGCTATCAATGTGATGCCAAGCAACCAGATGGCGTTGCATACGACGGAGGGTTGCATGCACGCCACACCACCAGACCAGACGGGGCACTCAATCTTTGCGGATTGTGGCATACCCGCTGGCTGTACAGTGGGCGAAAGCCAAGCGAACAGCTACGAGAGCGGGTTTGCTGCCGCAGGAGGAGGGGTTTTTGCTACGCAATTCGACGTTTCGGGCATATAGTGAGTACAGGATAACAATTGAAATTAGCAGTTGAGCTCACTTAGGCCAGCATATGGTTCTGGAGTGTGCGTATTTCACACTACTTCCTGACGGCAAAGATTGAAGACTCAGCAGAGACCTAATATACCTCCATCAATAACCCAAGCAAACTCGACATCGTCTATAGACATCTCAACTTGGGGACCACCTTCTGCCAGCTATCCAGCTGGTCCAAACTGCAATGTCACCCAATTCTTCACCCCTCAGCAGTTGATATTTGATATTACGCTCTGTGGAGACTGGTGCGTCCCGTACTCACGATGGTAGCGTCTTCCCAGCTGAATAGTCCCGTTCGTCCCAGGGCCGGAGTACCCTCCATCTACGACAGTACATGCGCTGCTGCTGGTCCAACGGGAAATTGTGTACGTCCCGGTCGACATCCATTACAGTGACCTTGTTAGGGCTGAAACTCTTTGACAACTTGTAGTATTTGGACAATGTAATGGGACCCGGGAGCCCAAAGTATGATGAAGCCTACTTTGAGGTATCCTATGTCCGGACGTATACCACTGGTACCAGCGCGCCGATGAGCACCTCCTCCGGCAGCTCAAGTTCCATACCCTCTGCTTCAACGACAGGCGTGTCAGAACAGACTTCTTCGGGAGCACGGCGTCTGCGAATATCCCTGACCGGGATTATGTTGGTTTTGTCATCATGGACTATCGGGGTGTACCTTATTGCAGCGTAGAATGCTGTCGTCCTTATCTGCGTAGACTATGGAGCCTATGGACTGGCTGTCATGTTGTTCTATACCTTGTGGCATTTTAATGCAGGTTATTTTGAGGAAGGATGAATTTCCTCAAGTCTGATGTAGAAGAGCAGGCTGCCACTCCGGTGGTGGTGGCATCGGGCGACGTGACTTCGAGCACCTAACACTTGGCGCCCTGTGAAACGCCGAGGAGCGCTGAGGTCGACCGCATCCACTTTTTTACGGGAAGACTGTTCGTTCATCGCTCTTTCACAATGCGATAGTACCGGAACCACCAACTATATACCCTCATCTACGACAAATATAGACTACAACGACAGCCATGGAGGTCTCGCCAGAGGAGCTGCAGATCATCGACGGGGACTCGCTCACCGTGCGGGCGCTGAAGGACATCAGCTTCGGCAGCGTATGCGCCCTCTTTGACCGCTCGGGATGCTTTGTACTTTACTGAAGGAGAATGCAGATAGCCGGGATGACCTCGAAGGTGTTCGAGCATCCATTCGACCTCACCAAGGTCCGCCTTCAGTCGCAGGTACTAGACAAAACGGCGCGCTTCAGCGGCCCATTAGACTGCTTGACGCAAACATGGAAGAAGGAAGGGATCAGAGGGCTCTATAGGGTGCGCCCAGGAGTTCTTGAGTGTATACTATCTGCTAAGGTCTATGCTAGGGCCTCCCTGCACCGATCGTGGGCGCCATGACAGAAAACGCATCGCTATTCTGGACATATACGGAACTGCAGAATGCCATTCGATGGTCCAGCAACATGCCAATATCCCAGGATCTCTCATTAGGGCAGCTGGCCCTAGCCGGCGCGGGCGCAGGCTGTGTTACCAGTTTTCTGCTGTATGTTGGCTTCATTACCGTCGCGCTTCCATTCGGTTGAATGTCTTGGTCAGCACGCCTATAGAGCTCGTCAAATGCAAGATGCAAGTACAGATGCTCATGGCACCCTCCTCATCCACAGCAGAGGCCGCCGCAGTCCTCTCAGGCTCTGGTGCCCCAGGCCTCGCAGCAGCAGCACTCCCGCATATACCCTCCTCCGCCTCCCCCTTCCGTAAGCTCCCCGGCCCAATATCAGTCCTCACCTCCATCGTCCGCACGAACGGCCTCCGTGGGCTCTGGCTCGGACACACCGGCACGCTCATCCGGGAGACCGGTGGCGGCGCCGCGTGGTTTGCGTCGAAGGAGGCCGTCGCCACGCTGCTCCTCGCACGCCGAGGCGTGCCCGGGAAGGACAAGAAGGAGCTGCGCGCATGGGAGTCGGCAGTCTCGGGTGCGTGCGCCGGCGTGGCATACAACGTCGCGCTCTTCCCCGCGGACACGGTCAAGAGCGCGATGCAGACTGAGGCAGAGCTGCGCCCACGCGCGAGCGGTGCCCCGGGGCCGACCTTCATCGGCGTCGCTCGGGATATGTGGAAGGCGCAGGGCATCAGGGGCCTATATGCGGGATGCGGTATCACGGTGGCGAGGGCCGTACCCAGCAGCGCGCTGATATTCCTCATCTATGATGATCTAAGCAGACGATTCGGGTAGTATCTAGTCTAATCCAAGTCATACGATCTCTCATAGGACATCCTTGAGCGATTGCTGTGTGGCAGATGCTGTTGCCAAAGGTGCAAATACCAGGATCTAGGATCGGCGCAACACCACGGAGTGCGCTCGCTTCGCGACGAGCGGTGGCACAGCGGTTTGGGCGCAACCCGGCACAAATGAGCAGTAACCCCGATATTGGCCCTCGTACCACGATTGTGCCCCGATTAGACCACAGACTGTAATCATGGAGACGAGCTTGGTCAAGCATCTCAAAGTACGGAGAGGGACCGTAGCGCACACATTCGGAAGCCAATTTAAAGATCCCATCTACGGGTCTGGCTGGTGTCAGAGAGGTTAGATTTATGGCTCGACAGCTTGTGACCACATACAGTAATGATGCTGACCGCCTTGCAGCGAGGGGCTTGCTGACGGGAGCTCGGCGCCATGATGTACTGACAGGTCTGACAGGTCTCGCTAAGGCCGAAAAAAAGCCATGAGCATATAAGTTTTGGGGTTCGTCGACTAACGAAGAGTTTGCAAGCAGGAAAATCTCTTTTTCATTCGTAGTCCAGCCAGCACTTGTCGCACATATCTAGTTTGAGAGCACTGAGCAGTGATTGTTCGAAATATCCTCAAGATGACCATAGCCCGCCGAGAGCTTGGAAACGTCCGCCATTGCGAGTGGAATCTCGTCAATCACTCTTTCGGATCATCGTGAATACTTCACCTAACTTCCGCCTCATTTGGGACCAAATAATCTAGCTGGTGTTAAAAGTTGTGGCGAAACATTCATTGGAGGTCCATCATAGAGTATACATCGAGTTTGTTTTCAGAAATGCCCTATATATGCGGTCATTTCGATGCACTAAGCATTGGTGGATGTAAGTTGTCAGCCGACATCGTAATATTGTGACTAGTGACATACAAGGCGAAACTACAATCTGCGGAGCCACGCACACTACTGTCTGATGTTTAGCCAGAGCCGCGCGAGTTCATGGACATGATGATGTAGACGGAGGACAGCATATGCGACTGTGTACCTCTCGCGCATCGAGGTATAATAACTCTGCCCGCCGGCTAGTTCGCGCAACGGAAACGTATCAATTAAGACAGGAAGAACAGTGGCGGACGGCGTTTCCTCAGAGATTGCTTCGAGATTAGGCAGGATCGCCACGAGATAGATGTTCTGCGGATCGAACAACGTGCAAATTTGAAACAGCATTCCTTTGTTGAAGTTTGGCGTAGTGGAGGGTCTTCTGAGCCGATCGACGAATGACTCTAGGCTCACGCGTGCTACGTTCGTGGAAAGGATGGAGTGTACGATGTCCTGGATGTATTCGGGCTTCTTTTTGGCTGGACCATGCACGTTGATGCCCATGACTAACGCAGGGTGATCTCCGGACACCGCAAGTTGCGCAAAAGGATCAGGACCCGACTCCCGGAAATCTGTCAAAATGAAATTCTCCTCATCCTCTTCCGCCTCTTCCTCCTCGTCCTCCTCCTCGTCCTCTTCCTCCTCGTCCTCTTTCCCCTCCTCCTCTTGGTCGGAACCGAAAGGCATAACAACATATTCAACCTTAGCATCAGCGTCCTCGAGCTGTCCACTGCTATTCCTCACTTGAAGAGCGGTCCTGTATAAGGGCCGTTGAAGCCAGGACATGCGTAGATTCAGGATTAGAACTTACCTTCGAACATGCGTACATGGTACACCGGCCATGGATACTAGCATGGCGCGGGACATAGAAATTTGACCCCCGTCATGGAAAAGAAATTCCATGACCTGCTCCAGAGATTGCCAGGTTTCTTCTCTCAGGGAGACGCGCGAACCAGACGGAGAGTAGTCACTATCCAGGTCGGATTGAGAGAGTCGGAAATTGGGGACCGTCAGGTCGTCAGTGGAAACCACTTTCATGTTGTTCTGGTGCGATCCTTCACGAAGCATCCATTCCAAAAGGCCCATCCTCAAAGTGTGATCCCATTTATAGATGACCTCACGGACTTCAATGATTTCGCTGTAATCAATCGATATCTATGATACGGGAATGAAGCCGGAACACAGCCGAGGAGACTAAACAGTGGATAACTTACGTTCGTGAAAGTCGGCATAGGAAGAACCTCTTGTCTCCAGGAGCTTCTTAAGTTCTTGAGATATGACATTTGAAGCTTGAATGGCTCGCACAATTCTGCATCGCATTCTTGAACGTCCAGTGAGACAAGCTTTAAAGAGTGTATCGTCGACATGATAAGATTGAGATAGTATCAAGAACTATGATTTCCTAGGACTCAGGAGCACAGCGGGAGCGACGCGGAGCTCAATGATAGTCATCCTCATCCTGCTCCTTTTTATACATGCCCTAGAGCGAGCGTCAAGAATTCTGAGTATCACGTGCGAATGGACAACGATGCCACAGAAGACAGATCGATGTGTATGAGCCCCGAGAAGTGCTGATCGGAGGGGGTGAGCCCTAGACACAGGGTCCTTCACTCTGCAGCAATTGTGGCGATGCGTTGCGCTGTCAGCACACTTAGAGAGCATTATAGTCGATATCATGTGCCTAATGTCATCGAATGATGGAACTAATTGCTATGCGTGTCTCAGAATCGTCATGGTGATACTGTCCGATCAACATCATGTATGCCGTTGCGAAATCGGCATTTCTCCAGTAGGATCACGACTAGAAGAAGCCCAGCACATCACGGACTTGCAGATAGCCTCCGCCGGCAAGATCAATCGATCCTGCATACTGGCAGCCCGGGGTCTTACTACAACGCTAGATGAAGGACGATGCATTTCGAGAACGTCCTAGCATGTTTTCGTGGCTGATCAGCCTGAAGAGTCAATACAGACATAGACATGGAATCGATGAGAACTGGGGGCGCAGTCTGACATACAATGTATATGCGACATCAGACAGATATTCTGGACGATTTTGCCACATGACGTCTGAATAGTGTCCAATAAAGAGAATGATCAAGTCGCCAATATTGATCAGTGATCACGATAATCCGATACAACCTCTTTCCAGCCAACTAATAACAGCTCATATTTGCTGCAAACTTTATGGTGCGCCTCAAAGTGATCTAACGAACAGGCTGTCAATGTGTACCATCGCTGTGAACAGGTCGTAGCTTTCTATATCACATACAACCAGGATCATCGAAAGCTACTTGCAGTCATTCGCAGACTCAACTACTTCAGTCACATGGATATTTATATTCTTCTACTCTGCGGCGTTGCTCGTCAGTAGCTCTTTCAAAACTGTACAATGTTCTTCGACGGCTAGTAATGCATTGAGTATACAGTATCGTAAATGCCCGTGAAGCTTGACGTCTGACTCGAGCAAATAGCTGGCTACTAGCGCGGTACGACATATCCAACTGCCGCGAGTCTCCTTGGGGTAATTGACGTAGATTGAGAGCTTCGATGGATCATATAGAATGCTGTACGTGAATGTGCGCCGACGTAACACATGCTGCATTTGGTGGTAGGTGGCCTTTGCAAAGAGGTGCTCGAATGTCCTTGCAAACAATTTGTTCATCACTTGAAGACGATGCAACTTCCAGTTCTTATCATCCAAATTCCCGTGATCCCCTCGGGACACAGCAAGAATAGGCAACTCGTTGTTGGCATAAATATCTCGACTGAATGTCAAATGATCTTGGCTTCTATGAACATGTCTCATAAGTATGATTAGACGGAGCCAAGTGCGTGACAGACTTACACATCACCACTTCTGTCATAGCAGCTGGACATCAGACGGTCAATGAGATTTCCCACGACATCAGCCATGTTGATCTCGTGCTGAAGATGCTGTGAGACAAGCCGGAGAGCAAAGAATCGAATGATCGCCAAATGGATGTTGCTTGCATCTCTCTTGCATAACAGCCTTGGTACGATGTTAGTCTCGCCAACATCGTGTGCGTAGTCAAGTGTGCTTTGAGGGATTTTGTCAACGTGCTGCAGCCAGGTTTTGTTGACATGGGAATGGTGTATGATTGTGTTGATATGCGAAAGACATGCGATGAGTAACCTTGCCAGCGGAGTCTCAGGTTCCGCAAATCCCTACATTGGAGCAAGAGTTATGAACATAAAAATCACACAACAGGTGAATGTACCCGCAGGGTATCCCTCACATAAATGCAGCCGACTTCCGAGAATTCTCTTTCGGCTAGCATGTAGTTGCACCGTATTTTGTCGATTAACCGCTCGACATCCGGCACATTGCTTGCCCTGGTGTTCACATCAAAATAACTCAAAGTAGGGTCGAATTCCCAGGTCAAATCTTCCCTGCATAGTTGAGTATTAGTCAAATCGTATCTTCGAGACAATTCTGCACGCCAAACCAAGAAGGCTGAGTGGTTAGGTTCTCAGTAGCTGCTGGTGTCGGCGGCTTATTGATAGTTGGATTCTCTGGGCGAACAAGGCCGACGTAGAAAGGTGAACTAGTATTCGACATGTAGCGCCGGACGTTGTACTGTTGCTACGAGTAAGTTGAGGAAAAGTACGAGATGTGAGACCCTCGTGCTTTTATGTATGAATCAAGCGCCCGTCTCACCCGGTCCGAGATACCGACAACATTTGAGAGACCCGTTGCGAAAAATAGGTGCTCAAAGGGCTTCTGTCAGCATTAGAGTTGCCTACCTCAGCATCGGCGGAGTTTTTCTGTTGTGTCATCCTACCGATGTACATCTACACCTACCTTACATGATACATGTCGCAGAAGGCGTACCGCTGATTGCGTTGCCGTACGGAGAAGCCTGAAATTCAAACACCTTCTGTCATGATCTGAAATGGACTCAGGTGGACATATATGGATGCACGACATCACACTGTGGCTCCTGTAAACGCCCAGACGTGATCGGTGCAAATGCAGGCCTGATCGGCCTAGCGGATGTAAGTGCGGCAGTTGCATCATGTTGTACCACTGTACCCCGGCTCGAGAGTGCTGGTAACTGTCATATTCTATGGACTTACTTGGAGAAGCTGTGGCGCACTAGCATAAAAGCGTCAACAGCGACGAGCGAACGCTCAATTCAACCAAGAACTCACGAGCTCGATACCCTATACTGTTAACTTGAGATGCCTCGGCCCTCCACTGCTAAACCTCCAACGAGCCCACCTCGTTGGACTTTCAGAAGAATACTGAACCAGTGGGGATTAGGCGGACTCATCAACAAATCCGCGAGGTAGTTTGTTAGCGATTAGCTCGTCATGGACATCGATTGAATTATTCCGTTATAGCGGTGTCAGCGTAACAGCGCTGAAGACCATTGGTTGGAACATATTATCGACGCGGATCCTGGTCTCCCCCACAGGCAACATAGCACATGAATTGGTTGTCAGACGCATCTACTCTATACAACTCGACTACTTTGTCCCGTTTGGGGCAGCTGCAGGGAAGCCTATCCCGGTTCCAGCTCATTGGGTGAGCATTATGCACCTCGAACTATGTACTTACTAAATCAGATTTATGCAGAAACAACCAAATGAAATCTTGGGAGCAGCTGCGCAAGACCTCAGAGACGGGGGTGAAGCGTCGATTGAGGATGACAATGCTCTCCAGAACATGACACTAGAGTATATCAAGGGGGCCTTGAACTTGATTCATAAGCTTTCTGGAGATAAACGCATAGTCTTTCGAGAGGCTAATCACAATTCAGAGGACGATGACAACGCATATGAGCCACGAATGTTTGTCAGGTCATCGTCCAGCATCCAACAGCAAAGCGCAATCATCAACCTGATGAACCTACTGCGACTGCCAGATGATCTCCATACAGGCGAGCTACTCGTTGACAGGTCCTTAGGAGCAGCGATCCAGGCATACTTTGACGAAGCTGCTCACGAAGGCACCCCATATCGTTACGTTATCTACTCGTGAGTTTTATACAAGGTGGAATGTCACGAACTCAGAGTATCGTGGGTCAGGAACACCGATTTCAACCTGTTCAAGCCTCTGTCACCTATCACCCGGGGCGCGAGGCCGGATATATGCACTGCAAGACATGTTGCTGTCAACGGCCTCGATATAGTCGATGTCTTCCTTGGATCAATAGCTTTGTTCGCAGCCGAAGCTAAGCGCGATAATAAAGAAAGAAGTACTGCCATTGCGCAAGCCACTGTTGTGGTACAGGCCACAATAGCTCTCTTCGTGATTTTGCACTATATCAAATGCGGCTGGAAGTGGAATCATCCGCTCGGCCCCAGCGATGCAAAGGTGCATATGGACGCGCGATCATTTGTGCTATCAATTTTTTATAGTTCCGAAGAAGTGTCGATATTTGCCCATTATCCTACCCTGATTGTAACAGGGAGTACATGTCGGTGGTCCCTCGTTACACAGTGTCTCCACACATACGAGGTCTCCCAGTCCCTGCGCTACAATGAAAGGCAGCAATTGGATCGAGCCTTTGCTGCCGTGGAGCAACATATCCATGTTCTGAAGATGTGGTTCTGCACCCTATCTCGGACACAACGCAGCACCTTGAAGAATCTCCTGGAAGCGGAAGAACCTAGTGAGTCCGCGTGGTGGCGATATTACATATCTCGGCTAATTGTAAGCCCATTCACCTAGGCGAGGTGCATAATTAGCGGACAGGGGATAGTTTTGGAGAGGCTACAAGTGACGCACAGTGTATCTCTAGTTTGTCACATGACTGTAGTAGTGAAATCTGTATCGTGAAAATCGAGATGTTGTCGATTATAGGCAGGACGCACAACAGTCTTGATCTACTACGATATGATGTCAATCGCATGAGAGAATCGATGGCTTCTATCAGTTCTGTACCGTGAATGATGTCTTGGTATGTAGCGCGACGACACAACCTCTTCCGTAAGTCTGACACCATGTATCCGTCCAGTAGGGACGACCACAGTTCTACATATGATGCCGTAACTGTGTTCGCACAAATTTCCACAAGATCGAACACTCCAAAGGTTGTATCGAAAAGCGTAAATCCGGATCCCAACACAGAAGCACCAGGATGACGACAATATACACGGCGAATGGAGGGGCTTTCAACGCGACGACTCCTATGCATCTAGTCTCCCAATATAGCCCGAACACCTCTAAGCAAGCCACCGCGCCCCAGGAGGCCGAGACAGACCTCGTCGACTATTGACCAAATATTCCTGCGCCGGAGGTTCGCAGGGCAAGGTGTGCCTCTACATCTGAGACTGCGGGGATTGCGAACGGA
Source organism: Gelatoporia subvermispora B (assembly GCA_000320605.2). Taxonomy (NCBI): domain Eukaryota; kingdom Fungi; phylum Basidiomycota; class Agaricomycetes; order Polyporales; family Gelatoporiaceae; genus Gelatoporia; species Gelatoporia subvermispora. The sequence continues at coordinate 1,059,069 of KB445802.1, forward strand.
TACAGAAACATGCGGAGGACGACAAAACATGTTACTGTGGTCCAGACTCAAAGCAAAAGCATAACAAGGTCCAGCCGTGCAGAGGCTTATCCGAGGACCCTCGCCATCTGACCAAGCGGAGTTGTTCGGCGAACTGAGCGTGCTATACCGCACGACGCGGAGACGCTGTGCAGGTGGAATGGCCTTGTAGTCAAGGTGATGTGCGCGGCCGTGCAGGACTCCGACGCGCTTCACGGAGAGTAGCTGGGCGGGAGTAACACGTCGGGATGTGCCTACGGAGTGAGGTTGCACAGGGACGTACGTTGTGTGCGGCATTCGAATGATCGGATACACCGCCGAAGAATGCAGTCGTTGCGTCACGGCCGATGTACTTGGTAATCAGGCATGGGCCACCGGGGTGCTGGTCAATGAAGTCGGAAACATCCTGGATGAACCCCGCAATGACAATCGGCGGGCGCATCAGAAATTTCTCCTGGTCTACAGCTACTCAGTACATATCAGGACCGACAAGTGGCTTGGTACCCACAGCTCTCCCAACTGATGATAGGCATGTCGCTGCTTTGCGAAGCAAAGCGAAGGCCCTCCTGCTGCTCGCGCAGACGCTTGAGCTGCATGGTGAGCTGACCCTTGCGAACCTCGTTGTCAGGGAAGACCTTGAGGTGGCTCGCAAGGCCGAGTTGAACCACGTCGTTGGGTCGTGCTGGTACCACTTGATCGCGTCCCGGTAGTCCATAGAAAACTGGTGGTGGAAGTTGTGGTAGCCCTCGCCGATCGTGACCAGCGCGGTGATGAGGCGGCCATGCGGGGTGTGCTTGCCGTCGGACGGTGCCTCGTCGAGCCAGTGCGCAAGAGAAGTCACGCAATATGTCGACTGCAATGAGGTCAGCAAAACTCTTAAGGAGTCCGTCGTAGATGGCGTACGTGGTGCACAAAGTAAAGACGACCAGCCCCACGTAGACGAAGCCGCCCTTCCAATCATCTCACCCAAGATCACACACGAACGTCGGGAGGAGGAACCCGCAAATGAGGATGTATATACCAGCGGTTGCCACCGCATCACTCCATTCCAGCTCAAGTCGCTGATGTCCGCGACACCGGGTTTGTGACGCGACTTGACAAGCATCCATCGATATGCGACCACCACAGTCCCTGGTGCGCGTTGTACGGGTTGAGATCGGTCCCGGTGTGGTGGTGGTGCGCATGGTATCCCCGCGACCACCTTTTGATCGAGTCCTCAACCGCACCTACACCAGCCATAGCGAGGAATTACTGCAGCAGCTTTGACGCGTTATACGGCCGATGCCAGTGGTAGCCCGTCGTGATACCTGATGCGCGTTCGAGGTCAGCACCACGACCCGACGAGCATCACCGATCAAGTTGCAAAGAGGAGACTTACCGAGGCCAGTCCTACTGAAGACGAACGTCTCCCAACGGAACTTGTGCGCGCACAGGCCTCAGATCGCGACGGCAGGCGAGACGGGGTAAACCATCGTGCTAAGGTGCCCACGGCTGACGGACCTTTCTCGGCGTGGCGCGGGAAACGTGCAAGGCGCAGGGCGTCCGCGTCAGGGGCCTGGTGGCGACTCGGGCCGTGCCCAGCAGCGCGCTGATATCCCTCATTTACGATGGGCTTAGCCTAGAATCTGGTTCACGCCCTCTGCCGACGCGTGACAGTGTGCATGCATCAGCCTGCAGCACTTCGCGTTCATCAACGTTCTTAGAAGTCTCCAGAGGACGACATTAGGTAGAGCGGTAGTTCAACCACTACGTGAACATGTCGTGAGGCTGCGGTACGTCACATGAGGCCTGCGATTAGTTTGTAATGCCTATTCTGTAAATTTAGCAGCAGAGGTGAATCCCCGGAACTGCAACAAAGGTATAATCAAACATCGCTGCCGAATGCGCCATGATCAGTAGGCTGCGATCGTGAGATCTACAAATCCCAGCGAATGTGTTGGAGGTGCCACGGGACACTCGTCACACTCCACGGTATATTGCCAGGGACAGACTCTTTACATCGTTACATAGCTGTGAATCAGTCGTCAAGACTCAGTCTTGCCTCGGATCATCCTACCCTCAACCGCCTACGGCGGCCCGCACTGAGCCTTCTGATTCTGAAGGGCTCCGTAAATTGAATCAACGAATCTTTCGAGATCGGCGGTTGCTTCGGGATCCGGAGTCAACTTTTCCAGTACCTATCCAAGTAGGCGATCAACATGGTGTTGGATGCACAACATTGCCCGAATAAGATATATCTTTGTCTCGGCTAGTTCGGATGCGTCTGGGTGTGCAAGAGGCAGGATGCGTAGGGTATCGAAATGCAAGCATAGGTAATTATCACGGTTCTGGTACGGACTCCCGGGGTCGCGATATGGGATATCGGCGTAGAGTTTGACTTCTTGTGCGTCGCAGGTGATGCCGATGGCGAATGCGTATCCGGGCTCAGGGCACAGAGACAGTGCATTCGTGGCATACCGCGAGATATACTCTATGACTCGAATGGCGCGTGTGGGTCGCGCACTGTCGGGCATTTGCTCGTCTGCTTTCGCAATGACCACAAGCGCTGGGCTAGAATAATGAATGGGAGTGCAGTGAAGCTTCCATTGGATGTCCTCATCGTACTTAATTGGACTGAAGACGAGGGCAGATTGTACGACCTCTGGCACCGCATTGTGCTTATCAGTGCCCAGACAAAGGTGTTGCCTGTTGAGCGACATTAAAAAAGTGATCTCACAGACCCAGCAGAAACCGTAATGAACCCCAGCAGAAACCGTAATGAACTTCACAGCCGTATTTGGCGAGATACCATCCAAAGAATCGCTTAAGGCGATTATGGTCCGTTCCTCGCCTTGACATATGAGCAGTTGTGCGATCTGTGACATCGTCATCGTGTCCTGTGGAACGCGGTCCAAATAATGTACAGTGGACGGATTTCTGATGATTTGAAAATTGGGTTCGTGTTCAGCGAGCACCCTTAGAGGCACCAGAGTCAGGTTCGGATGCCCGCGAATGGGGCTCAGGACGGTATGAAAAGTAGCATGTGCAATCTCCTCTGGTAACGATCGTTGTCTCTCAGCTAGTTCCTACAAATGTCGTATCATATTGCTAATCGTGAGCAAGGGCAATCACTCTACAAAATCAAACGCACAAGCCAGCCACTCGGCACCGTGAGAACTCTGTACTTCGCCTTCATTTCTCGGATATACTGGACCTGGGCCCGGCATGCTTTCACTAAGGGCATGGCACTGTTCGAACTTGTGGCATCGTCCAATGTCAGGTAGGTCCACGTTTTATCGAGTGAAGACGACATGGTAGACGAATAGAGTGTAGTCAGTGGTTGAGTGGACGGCGGAAGGTAAAACGACTGGTCGATTTAGCTGTGGATGGGAAGGCTTAACCGCTGATATCACAAGAACCCTGACGAAGAAGGGAGCGGCTTACATGGGGGATCAGTGAATAGGATTAAGGCGTCTAACGTGATGGCACAGTGATGAAGGAGGGGAGAAGGCTTGGGTTTGAGCGCTTGACTCTGAGACACGGCAGCCCGCAGCGACAGGGACCACCCCTGATTGTCCGAGCACACTGCTCGCGCAGATCAGTGACGTAAAATGGGGGCAAATAATGTACCCAGAGCACTTTCAGACCCACTTGGTGATGAAGTTTTGTGCTCGACTGACACGCGATATTGTCTCTGATTGGTTGATTGACCACTCTGGCGGCAGTTCCCGACTTTTGTCAGTGCTTTGATTCATAACGATGTGCGATTGTGTACATATAATTGCATGCAGTAGAATGTGACGCAATTAAGGCATTGGGCTTGGATCCCCAAACCTCGATGCGTGAGCTGAGGTCAATGCGTATGGATTTTGATTGTTGAGAGATTCAGGGACACGGGGAGATCACACAACTAACGAAGCCGCACCCCTAACTGCTGCTTGCACGATGGGTATAATATTTTGTGTATCATCGAAAAACAGGCTCTCTGACACACGTTCAGTCGACTACTTCATGTACCCTTGATATACACTCGCAAGTTCTACAACCTTCTGGTGCAGACTATCCGAGTATCGCACATCCTTTATCTTAGTCAACCGATTTTGGCTGAGTTTCCCGCTATGTTCACTTTACACCCCAGGTTAGAAGCGTCAACGTGAGGATCTCATTGCATCGATATATGTGTCTGATTTCTTTGAAAGAGTACTCGCCTGCCATAACGACTTATGAATCTACCTGAGATCTCGAACCTCCTCTCTCGGACAGGCATTCAAGTTCTGAGGCTTTTCAAACAAAGCAAACTGATCGAAAGTAGATCTAGGGCACGCGCAATGGCTACTGCAATGCAGTGAATTGCCATTCGGTGACTCTTACCCTAGACAGAGGGGTACTAGGTAATAAGGGTACATAGCGATTACTGCCGACTCATCTTCTACAGCTGGAGAGCATACCCCGAAGAACCGAACACTGCTTCTCGATGAGCAGCATGGCCACCATGATCGCCAACCTGGTGTAATGTGAAATGGATGCGGGTATTATATAATGCCTAATATGTTGGATTCGTATGTACCAAGTGCATTTACCGTCGGTGACCTTGACGTCAGGATAACAAGCGTATATAGTGAAGTTTTCTTGATCATATGAAACGCCATATACAAGGTACCTCTTGTCGAGAACTATCGATGGGTCGGCGGTCGGCGATGAATCGAAGAGGCGGAAAAGTGTGGGCTGAAGGTGGTACGCAATATAGTTGCGAGTATTGCGGTGTGCTCTGCAGTCCCCTTCGTGCTTCATGTCGTTGTGGACAATAATGGCCAATGGGAGCCTTTCGGTGAGATACTGGACGTCTAGGATACCGGAGTGGGCTAAGAACCGTGGATGGAAAATTCCTTCATGCCTGTGGTAGCGGCTAAAGACTATTGACATACTTCGTGAGTACCTCAACCTCCTTGCCACGCAGGACATCGGTAGAAAACGTGTCAATCATGACCTTCTGTAGATCGAACTCAATTGCGTCTCCGCCGTTACGAATGGAGGCATAAACAACTGTAGGATACTTGTCTTTTGGCTCCTGAGAGTGCCAGGTCGTGAGAATAGATCCGGTATGCAGTAGTCGGGCAACAGTTTCGCGCCTTCGTTGTCTTCTGGCGCGCCCCATTGCTTCATCGAGGCTTCAAAGAAGCTACGAGACAGCGGTAGCGTCAGGTCGGGAGCTGCGGTGCCGCACGGGTTGAACTACAAGCAGCGCCGGTATATCAACCTTCTGACGAATGGTTCAGTGGCAGACTTTCCCACTTACAGATGCCCCCGACTCGAGCGAAAAACTTGGATGCGGAAGTGGAAGGTTGCACAAATGACTAATTCCGTGAATACACGTGGAGCGCATGAAGTCCAGATGCTCCCGTATGGCCGCAGAGTGATTGTAGGACTGTTCGAGGAAATCCTCTGGGACCTCATCATCATCAAAAACCACGTCATATCGGCGAGGTGACCCGGGAGACATATCAGTATGAGTGGACTCCTTTGAATCTTGGAGATAGAGACACTGTTTCCCATCTGGCATCCTCGATGGAGTCTTGAATGTAAAAACACCTTATGGTGGACACAGACCGCATAGTACAAGAAGAAGCTTTGGCAATTCGACTGATCATCTGCATCAGAGCTTAGTCACAAATCGAGTCTTATTGAGCTTACGCGAGACTACGTAACCTCGTGTGTGATGTAATACACGCGCAGATACCTTACTAGTCCCACAGGGATGCTGCACTCCGATTTATCGCAAATGACTTCTAGGATGCTGCTGGATAGCTTAGAGTTTGTAAAGAAACTAGTATAGACCAAATAAAATGTTTACGAACGGTGTGACTCGCTTCGTCACTGAGTGATCGCACGGGACGAGTACAAGATCACGTTTTCGAATTGAGTGTTATCGTTGCATCTTTTTGATGACTCCTCGCTCATTGTTCTGGGTGGCGGGGTCCTATGTCAGATGATACATGCCTCTGTGGACTATCGGTCAATAGACCTACCTCTGCATATCTGGTTGACATGCCTCCGTGTTAGCGGAGCGGGATAATTGTAATTTTATACGTGAAAGTCATGAATTGGAGACGAGCATAATGAGGGGTCCAATACCGAAACAATATCTTGAAGGCAAGCGTACATTACGCTTGGTCCGATAATCTTCTGCACATACAAGAGAGTCGTACAACATCATGAGACCCGGACGATACGAACATCGAGAGCAACTAGAACGGAATGTGTCAGAGGGATCACAGGCCCTTCTCGATTGTGACTTCCTCGCTCGACGCGTCGTCCAACGTCGCCTCGTCATCGTCATCACCGACCTCGCCCTCCCAGCCGTTCTCCGCAAGGTAGCGCATGAACTTCTCGTCTTCATCCGCAAGGTCGACACCGGTCATGTCGGGCACGAAGAAGTACGTCACGAGGATACCTACGACACCACAGATCGCAGCGATGATGAACGTCCACCTACAGTACGAGACGTGGGAAGTCAGCATCGAGAGCTAGAAGGAAGATGGAGAGGACGCACTTCTTCCCGAGATTGAGCTGGATGGGCGTGAAGGCCTGCGTCCCGATCGCTGCACCGGTCTTCCCGATGGCAGCGGACAGACCGTAGCAGGTGCCGCTGAGAAGATAGTCAGTATAAAGCAATGTTGTGGCAAATCGAAAGTATCTGTGGCGTACCGGATGGGCGTCGCATATGACCTGAGGTGAAATGCGTCAGCCAATGCCTCTTTCAGGTAAGTGACAAAACTTACTCTGCGCTGACAAGGCCGAGCATATTTCCAGGTCCCTGACAGACTATCAGGCGGAGAATACAGAAGATCAAGGAGTAGACGTACCAGGTTACCCATCGATTGCATCGCGCCGTAGCTGGTGAATCGTAGCTGAGCATCCGAGATACCGAGTTTGGGCAATGGCTTGACTTACAAGATGACAAAGAGAGGAATGATCTGGGTGATCTGGTCATATGCGCAGCCGATAATCAAGCCTATGCAGCACGTCAGTCGCGTGGGGATGCAGGTATACCATGTTGCGCGCTCACCAAAAATGAGATAGCCGCTGAAACCGAGGATCATCTAGTCCATTCGTTCAGACTTCCTAGGTATATTCGATATGCTGCAAGTCCGAGCTCACCGTATTGCGCCTTCCGAGGGGATTGCATAGCGCAGCGCCGATGAATACACCTATGGAATAGCCTCTTCAGCGATCCAATCTGGGCGCCACAAAGATGGCAATACCAGGAAGGGCGATAGCGCCGAGCAGCAGCTGCCATTCAGCGGTCTTCTTGATGTCGCCGTTCTTGATGACGCTTGAGATGATAGTTCCCGAGAAGACACCGTTCGGGAAGGTCACCTGCACAACGTTCAAAGAAGGTTCAGATGCGCGGATAGAATGTACCCACGAAGTCATACAAGAACCTGGCACATAAGATTAGACGATAACGAATTTCCATTAGTGCTCGGTACTTACCAGGCTCCGCAGGTGCCGATCAGCGTCTTCCAGTAACGCTTTATTACAAGCCAGTACGGTACGTGATCTGAGTCGTTATAAATAGGTTAAGTTTGTGGGACGGATGAGATAGGAGACGACGTACGCTTGATAGCACCGTCGCGGTACCTGTTATGTGACAGTCAGGGGGGTTCTAGGCCGCCAAGCGATTGATGCTTACAATTTCGGGCTCAGCATTCGCATCCGGAAGTAGAACACAGTGAGGGGAAGGAGAATGCCTATTCCGAAGCAGACCCGCCAGACAGTGTTCAGGTGGTTCTCTCCCGCAGCAGACAGCACAATCAAGAACACGCTGACGGCGAGAGGCCCACCAAACTGGAGTCGCATCCACGTCAACGTCAGTACAGAGTTCAATCGAAGCCCACGGGTGACGCACGCTGAGAACGAAGTTCGTAACCATAATGAAGACTGTGTGCGGGGAGCCCGGTTAGATTATCGAACGTGTGTGCGAAGCGCGCTGCGGCAGATTCGACGTACCTGGCCCGCGGGACTTGAGCATCTTCTCGTTCGCGGCTTCACTAGCGCTCGTCGACGACGCGGGGTACTCGCCGCCCACACCCTGCAACAGCACAGAGCCTCAGCTACCCACTGATGCGATTCGATCAGGCAATTCGGACGACGTACAACACCGGTGAGGCCTCGAGCGACTGTCAGGAACCAAAAGAGACCTGCTGGGCTTCCATGTGCGCCGTGTGCAGCGGTACACAGGATGGCGCCGATAACGATGAGAGCGGTGGTTGAGACGAGAGCCGCTTTGCGCCCAATGCGGTCGCAGATGAGGCCGATGGAAACTTGTCCGAGGACTTCGCCTTGTGGTGGACGAATAAGTGTCACGTGAGTAGTAGTGTAGCGATCGGCGACATACTCACCGACGAGGAGAGCGTTGGAGACGCGAGTGGATACCGAAGACGTATACTGCTTAGGATACAAAGTCTTGAATACAACCTGAGATGAGCTGTGTCAGTCGTTGTATATCGACAATCCTTGGCAGACATTCGTACATTTGCCATGGTCATGAGATTGTTCTGGTCTGTATGATGTCGACATGAGTGGACTCTAGGAAAACGCTACCAATGTAATAGATACGCACATCCATCTGAAATGAGTCCGAAACCTGCAGCGGCGATGACCATGTACGAGCTCAACGCCGCCTTCTTGCTAATGCGCCGGTCGTGCTTCTTCAGCGCCGTAACCTGGCGCACCTCCGCGTCCTTGACGCCATCGGCAGGCTTGGTCTGCACGTCGGTATCGCTAACGGACTTCTCGAGCGAGGCAGACATGGCGGGCGAGAAGAAGAGGGCGGGGCGGGGCAAAGCGCCGCAGCATGCCGCGGACATTTATGGGTCCACTCCTCCACGCATCTTTGGAGACCCGGTGCGAAGACTTCGAGTCCAGGAACGGGCCAGAGATAGGCATCTTGGAAGACATGCATGAGGCCACACACGTGCGTGTTCTCGCCAATGTGCAACCGCAAGGCGAGTTGCCTTTTCCGGAGATGCGCGGCCCCTGCGCGTGGTGCCGCGTCCACGTGCTCGATCGCGTCGGTGGCACCGCCGTGGGCACTCCCAACGTTCGCGGGCAGTTTTCGTCCGGCAGACACGGCGCGCCCGTCGTTGCGCGATCAGCACCCTAAATAGAGTCTTCCCGGTCGGCGAAACGCAAACACCTCCCGACTTGTTCATGCAAAGGCCGGCTGTGCCTGGGCGAGAAACAAACGGCGCACCATTCCGAAGATCGAGGGTAGGCGGAACTAGAGTTTTCAGTTATGCTAGAGATCCTAGGCGCCCCCAGATCTCGCAAACGTGTGGTGAGCATATCATAGCGCTGCGAAGGTTCTGGGAACGTACATACCAATGCGGCCGCCTCAGAAGACGGAGCAGTGCCACTTGTCGGCACGCTATTATCGTGGTCACCCGCGACGATAAGCGGTGTGAAGGAGCTCACAACTCCTCTCACAGACAGAGCTCTCCATGTACACCGGGGAGGAAGTACCGCGATTGATCGTTCGTGGGAGCCAGGTGGAGGTTGCCACAAGACGCACACAAGGTACCACTATCTGGCGGCACGCCGAGCTTATTTCGCGGCCGAGCTTCGAGAAGAGTGCGATCGATCTGCTCCTGGTCGGAGATCTAGATGTGTTCGTACATGCGGGTAAAAGTGGGCATCGAAGACCCTGGTGCCTGTACTACTTTGCAGATGTCGTTTGTCTTTCGTGGACGGTCAGGATCTGCCAGAGGTTCAGTCGAAGGGCGCCAACATGGCCAAAGATCAGTCTTATTGATGCCAGACTCTCGAGACCGAAAAGCTCACCGGCTGCCCCTTCCAAGTACGCCTCGCACATCAAGGTCGATACTGAAAGTACTCGCTTGTAGACATCGCGTCCAGTATAACTCGCGGCGAAGTAGAATGACTGTCTTGCACAATCGTTGGTATGCATGCGCCCTAGACCGAAGGGAGAGGGGGGGATGTATTCAGATTGTGACACACGTGGTTCAACAGGCTCTATCCAAAACTCACAGAAAGCCTCTGGTATACCATGTCGACGCGACGGGGCTATCGGCAGATCCCGGAGATGGGCATGTACTGAAGGACCATTTGGCAGACTGGCACTTCGGAAAAATCTGTACAGGACTTGATGCTAGATGACAGGGTGAATACTTCGTGTCAGATATTACGAAGAAGTGTGCGCATGACGAATTGCTGAGGATACTCAGGTGGTCTAGCACCGCAGTGAAAGGATGCTGGAATGCATCTCGGAGCCGCGTGCGACAGATATCAGGTATTCAAGACCTTTGTCATGGGGCCTTCCTTAAAGCGACAAAGAATACGGCGAGATGGAGCGGTGCGGAGTCCCCAGCCAGATGCAAGATCAATATTTGAGCAGCAGACATAAGAAGCGATGCTCTGTCAGTCATGCATGTTGAGCTTGAATAAGGGCGGTATGTTAGACTCGATAGAAGTTATGGGGCGGAGACATCTACCGGGCGTGATCTTGGAGCAGAAGAACACCTGATGAGACACCATTCTGTTTCGCAGCTACTTTCAAAATCTTTCAAAATGGATCCATAATATCAGCTAAGGAAGGTATGACCGTACTAGATGTTCTCTGTTTCAGACAATTAAATGTCAGTGACCGAATATCCAGCACTCGTGCAGAGCAGTGCGCGCAGTATCACGAGTTATATCCTAATCCTATCGCCTGAGCATTCCAACAGCATCGTAAAGGACTATGGAAGTAGGTCCGGACGGCAGATGTGGTGCGAGCTCGGGGTTGGTATGTACAGACGGCGGGGGGACGTACATCCCAAGCGATTTCTTCGATGACTCGACGTTCGCATCTCACAGGACTGCGGCAACAAATACTTCTGTAAATTGCCCTGGAGATAGCTGCGCAATTACATAGCAAAAATTGGTCGATTTCGGGATGTCTTGTGATGCATGCGATTTACGAATCGCAGAGGTATCATGGGCGGCGTCAATCCAACCTCACTAGACGGGCGGCTATTGGACGAAAATCATCAGGATCGAGTCGATGCGCAGGGCACATTTACGACAACCGACGCAAGTGCTATCGCTGCGGTACTGCGGGACACGCAGGGAGTGCGGATCCGACATCTTTCGCCGACGTGGAGACTTCACGCTCAAGAGAGGAGCACATACGCAAACGGAGCGTCCCACACCCCGCGCCGAGCACTGGCAACCCCAACGGATTTGCGGTCACGTGATCGCGTCTGGATGGCGAAAACAAGTCGATAGTCTTCCCACCTCGCGTTCTAGAGCAAGGTAGAGTCATCTGGAGGGCGATAGGGTGCTCTCGACGCGAAAAATCGCGGTCTAAGCTGGCTGGAATGCAGACCAGGCAAGTCGACGAAGAGGGAAATGGTCGGACCCGGAACACCGCAGCATTGTGGCTCAAAGTAGAATGAAAGCCTCCGAACCATCCTGAAACCGAACATGTCGTGTCGAGCAGGCTTTGCACAGCCCCCCAGAGGCTATCAGAGGAAGGCCCATACAGTCATAGTCGAGGATAGTGCTCCACAACATACCGCAGCTCCATGCTGGCGAACGAGCTGGGGGCTGCAGGGTGGCAACCAAATGCGGTATCGGCTGTCACAGCCGTCACGAGGGACCCTGCATGGACCCTGTCTCTTTTTTCGCCTCTCCGCATTTTGAGAATCGCAGCTGTAGACGAAGGAGCAACGCTGCATATTCTGTTGAAGACGAGAGTGAGAAGCGAGTGCGGAATATTGTAGCGAGGCTCGTAGCGAGACTTGTGGAGGCTGCGGAGTTCCCGGGTCCGCGTGGCGGCGATCGCGCTCCCCAAAGATTCTGGGTGGCATATATAAACTGTTCGCCCTTGCAAGGGCAAACCCGCACCCGCCCCTCCTCTTCTTTGACCATCATGTCCGACGCTGCCGACGCCCGCCTGGCGCAGGCCACACTAACCCCGCCGCTGACCCCGCCATCCAAGTGGTCAAAGCTCGGCAAGGACAAGGAGGAGACTCCCGCCGACATCAACATCCCCGATAACTATGTCGCATGGACTCTCAAGAACCAAAAGGCGCTCCCGCCCATTTCTTGGGACAACTGGTGGAAGGAGCTGAACTACATTAGCGTGATGGTCCTCACCATTACGCCTGCCATCTCGATCTGGGGTCTATGCACGCAAAAGCTCCGCTGGGAGACGTTTCTCTTCAGCGTGTTCTACTACTACGTGACTGGTCTCGGTGAGTCCCCTCTCTGCAGTACAACCTGCGATACTCGTCAGGACGCGGTGCTAACCTCTATCGCACTTCAGGTATCACAGCGGGCTACCACCGGCTATGGGCACATCGGTCGTACAACGCGTCGAAGCCGCTGCAGTATTTCCTTGCTATGGCTGGTGCAGGTGCGGTTGAGGGCTCGATCAAGTGGTGGTCGCGGGGACACCGTGCGCACCATCGCTACACCGACACCGATCTCGACCCGTACAACGCGCACCGGGGATTGTGGTGGTCGCACATCGGATGGATGCTTGTCAAGCCGCGTCGCAAGCCCGGTGTCGCGGACATCAGCGACTTGAGCAAGAACGACGTGGTGCGGTGGCAGCATCGCTGGTATATACAGCTCATCCTCATCTGCGGGTTCCTCATCCCGACGGTCGTGTGTGGACTCGGGTGGGGCGACTGGATGGGTGGCTACGTCTTCGCGGGTGCTGGTCGTCTCTGCTTTGTGCACCACGTACGTCCTCCGTCACAAGGAATGCGGGAGTTTGTCTGATCTTCTGGCAGTCGACGTTCTGCGTAAATTCGCTTGCGCACTGGCTCGGCGAGGCACCGTTCGACGACAAGCACACTCCGCGTGACCACCTCGTTACCGCGCTGGTCACGATCGGCGAGGGCTACCACAACTTCCACCACCAGTTCCCCATGGACTACCGGAACGCGATCAAGTGGTACCAGTACGACCCAACGAAGTGGTTCATCTGGGTGTGTCAACAGCTCGGCCTTGCGAGCCACCTCAAGGTCTTCCCCGACAACGAGGTCCGCAAGGGTCAGCTCACCATGCAGCTCAAGCGTCTGCGCGAGCAGCAGGAGGGCCTTCGCTTCGCTCCGGATAGCAACGACCTGCCTGTCATCAGCTGGGAGAGCTGTGAGTACTCATCCGTATACCGGATCTGATTCGTACTCATCTGTCGCAGACCAGGAGCAGTCTCTGAAACGCCCACTTATCGTCATCGCTGGCTTCATCCACGATGTGTCTGACTTCATTGACCAGCACCCCGGTGGTCCGCATCTGATTACCAAGTACATTGGCCGCGACGCGACGACTGCGTTCTTTGGTGGTGTGTACGACCACTCGAACGCTGCGCATAATGTACGTCCCCCTGCAGCCTCTCCGCGTGTTCATCCTGACGTATCATTTCCGCACAGCTCCTTTCCATGAAGCGCGTCGGCGTTCTGCACGGCGGCACACAGCACGGGCTCGACGACAAGGCCATCCCTCCCGCACAGCGCCTCCGAGTCGCGCGGTATAGCGAGCTCAGCTCGCCGAACAACTCCGCGTGGTCGGACTGCGAGGGTCTCCTCGGATAAGCCTTTCGTGGCCGGACCTTGCTATGCTTTTGCTTTTACTCTGGACCATAGTAACATGTTCTCTCGTTCTCTGCACGTTTCTGCATCAGTTTGCAATCTTCGGAAATTTAGATGTAGGGGCGCCCCTCCTTTGCGAGCCTCTGGCGCCGGATATCTGGCCCATATATGACGAGGTTCGTCCTGGTTTCCTGGCTGAGGACGCCGTCGCTTGTAGGGAGGGGTGCAGGAGGAGGATGGCGTGCGGTGTGGCTAGAGATGTATGGGGTGTCTTGTGAGATTAGATGTGTAGGAGTCGTGGTCAAAAGTCCCTCCACTCGCTGTATATAGCTTCCACCATCATCGACTCGACAGTCGTCGTTGTCGTGATTCTATCATACTTATGGAACTGTGTGCTGATAGATGTTGACAAGGTTGAAGTTAGGGATAAGAGTCGACTGCTGTTGTTATCGTCTCTTGAGTTGCTCCTGTCCAGGTCCCCGGGATCTGGTTCGGCGCTTGCGGAGCTGCCAGAGTGGCCCCGAGTGATCTGCATTGCGGACTCAGGCTTGCGATGTCACCAACTCCATTCACTAGAGTCAAACCACTTCCCTTCACTGCTTCATCTCAGGGCATTCATGATTTGTGTTCATAAATGGCTGGAGCACCACTATCAGGCTGCGTTCTCCGTGCTAGTGACTACTCCTGCGACAAATGAGTCCATATCGCCTTACTTTTCGGGTCAGGTTGCGGAGCGGCTGCTCCTTCGAGTGGTCTTCGTGGTAAATTTCTGAGTGTTGGCATGATAAGGCACCTTCCAAACTAACAATGCTTTTCTCCGCTGCTCGAACGACTCCGGTTATGATCGCTGATACATCTTGCGTCCTTTTTGTGGCGGAAAATAGCTCTTGTCACTACATGTCGACTGCACGTGCTTGATTGTCGGTAAGAAGACGTTCTGTTTTGAGTATATTTGCTTTACATACCAGGTACCTCTGAGCAAAATAAGAAGTCCGAGCAAGGTAAAGGAATCATTGTAGACGTCGACTACCATACGTCAGGGGTATGTCCACGGCACATGATCAGGATGAGTGAAGCTCACGCACGGCTCAGAGAGGGCTAACGAGTCTACCATTTCCAGAAAGACGAGCGAAGATGACTATGTTCACTCTCATTCACCCAGACATCTCATGGAAAGTCGATCAGACTAACCGGTAGCTCTGATAGCCACTACGTGTCGAGAGTCGTTTGATTCGATACATGACTGACTCATGTGTTCTGGACCGCATGTGCACCCTATCTTTCCAAACAACCCGGCTCACCAGTGGCTGACCTCTACGTTCCAGAGACCAGTCGCGATCACAAGCGGGTCTACAAGACTTGCCACCCTCGCTCTTCGTTTCTCCGAACCATCGTCTACCTCGGCATCCAGCTACTCGTCCTGCTATAGATTTCCGACATGGCCCCTGTTCCTGCTCCCACCCATACTCTTGATACTACTTCCACTCATTTCGTTATCACACCTTCCCTCGTCTACTCTTTTCTTGCGCTTAGTCTCACACTCTCCGTTCTCCTCACTCTTGGTGCATGGATCTACGTTCGCGGTCGTGTCTCTCGCTATGCACGCCAAGACGTCGAAGCTAAAGCTGTCACTGTGTCTTCCTTTCCCATCGACGCTCGAATTTGCCTTCCCGGATTCGCTTCCCCAAACAAGTCCCCCGAGAACCCAGGGACAAAACCTCTTGCACTCGCGGTCACGGTCATTGTCGATTCGCCTCGTTCAGAGCCATCGCTGCTGCAAAAATGCCTTCCATTCTGGCGCCCAGACAAAGGCATGTCGCGTCAGGTGAGTCGATGTCACTATCGTCAGACTCACGGTTGACATGCAAGTGACTATGGAGGTTGACATGGTCACTGGAAGTACTTCGGCCACTAGGGTCGGCGATACCTCTGAGAAGCAAACCGACTGCAATGCTCTTCCCGCCCCAAGCGCTGACACCGTGAGCGTATCCGACACGACCACAAGCTGCGAGTCCGACACGGTGGTGTCTTCGTTGCACGATCACAGCAAACCATTTCGAAAACCAACGGAATGCTTCCGCGCTCTCCCTGAATGCTTGGACTTTCTCTCCTCCGATGTTCAGGCCGTGATATTCACAATCGGAGACTCCGACGACGATCTGATCACAACCGAAGATGAAGACATGCCTCCGCCTCCCATCATCATCGTTGACGCGGACGCAGACAAGTTAGTCTCTGCAAGCCCCAGTTATACGGCTTCGGCTTCGCTACCTCCAGGTCTTGCTGCCAGCCGCAGTCTCGTTCTATTTCCGGTCGATTACCTGCAGGTGCCGGCTATGACCTGGAACGCACTCGACACGGAAGAAGAATACGATGGTGGTGCCGAGGATTTCGTTCTGGTCTGATATATGGGGTGTCTCTAGGACACCAGTTGCTATCCCGATGCCTCCGCGCTCGCTCACGGTGAACAACAACTGCGCCTCTACAGCTCTCGTCTGTTCCCCTTCAACGTCGACCATTTTTCAGGGTATGTGAATGGAAGATGACCAAGGGAACCCCAATCCTTTCGCCGATGCTCAGCTCCTTTGATAATCCAAACTTTCTCGACATTTCGAATATGCCAACTCCCTCTGCGGCTCTATGGGTAGTCTTCGCAAGGACCTTTCTCTACCTCTGTGACAGCCTCCCCACTGTCGAGTCCACATGAATCCCTCTACGGCACTATTCGTAGGCGGCCGCAGTCCATAGGTTCGTTGTTTCGCATAGTTGAATATCGATCCATGAGCGTCTCTTATCCGTGTCGTACCGTTACTTTCATCGCAGTCGTTTTGGTTGCTCTAATAGACTAATTCCTCTACTTTTTGAACTCTTTATACTTGCTTCGTAAACAAGACTTTCCCCTTAGGTCTTTGTTTAGAGGCAGCACAATATAGTTCTAACAAGTTGCGTGAATGCAGGTTGATGAACCTCGAATCAATTCAACACCGACAACTACAAACGTGAACTATTCAGGCACGGAGAGTGAACCTCTAATGAGCTGCCGCTGCGGAAGCAGGACCGATAAAGAAGTTCCTGAGCCCCTGCTCGGTCTGAACGGCTACACTTCGGACTTTGCGCGTATCCTTCTCCTAGTTCATAAACTTCATGTGATCTCATATGCATGGAAGTCTCAACGGACTTGCGAGGAGACGGAGGATGTCTAGTTACAAGCGCACAGGCCGATGACAGCCTCAATACGCAGATTAGATTAGATAAACTAAGATGACAGCACGCATCATCTCAGGTTGATCGGTCGATAGTTCGAATCAATCGACTCGGAGGCTTCTTGTACTTACCCTCGACGATGGCCCGGGACAGCCACTCCACTATACACACTCCCAAGCTGTACCCATGCGGTTATTAATGACACAATCAGTCCAAAGTACTCTCGTTGACACTTGGACTTCCTGCTAGGACCTTTTGAGGCCCCTCCATTCCTCATTTCAAGGGATCTCTCACGGATTACCGCTTGTGCTCCACCTTGCGAATCAAAATCAAGCTCTCTTGCAACGCGCTTCGCTCTGATGCGCCACTCGATGCTAATGTTTATGCCATCTCAGGTGCGCTGTCAGCTGTCATAAGACCTCGCGCTGAGTACGTCAACGCTACACAGCATTGCTAGCTGCTCGAAGGGCCACGAGATCTTCGTCAACTGGCTTTCCGATGCATGTGTCGCCAATACCAGATTCTGAGGACTTGCAACAACTACACTTGGGTCATGGTGCGGAGGAGTACTCCCGATGACACTACGAGTGCTCTGTCTGTACGACGATGCCTTGATTCTCAGTTCGAAACGCCCACAGCAGAACAGTACTAATAGCCGCCTAATAGAGTACTGCTGCTGCTGCGATCTTGACTGTGACGTCCGGCTTGCTCGCACATCCGAGTCTCAGGCACACGTCAGGCGCGTTGGGCACACTATGGAGCGCTCTTCAGCGAGCATTTTCAGCTGTTTTCATAACGGGGGGCGTACCCCGTCACAAAAATCGCGCGGTCGGGGCTGTCGGAGTTCTACGGATCTGGGTACAATCTACTGGCCGGTGGCGCGCCCGCTCGGGAGTTAACAACTGAGGCGACGAGCGAGGCGACTCTGTCTCTAGAACATATATCTGAGAAGTTGTAGAGGACAGTGCTCAAGAGGAAAAGGATCACCTACTTAGAAGATCTCAATGAGAGCTCAAAAGACCACAGGACATCCTACTACCCTGACACTCTTTGAAGGTGCGCTTCGAATTACCTGCGCGTCCTGCAGCACTATCCTGACGTCCAGGTGTGTTGTAGTAGGCGAGGCATAAGACTTATTTTTCAAGTCACAGGGTCCAATCTCAAATCACATCTGACCATTGGTTATCACACAACCTCGCTCCATAAGTATTGGCCTTGTTACCCTTCGTGTACGCCGTCCCAAGACCTGGAGCCTGAAGTCGTAACTGACCGTGTCGTCAATGGATATCTCGGGCTTTCGGCACTGATGCGGCGCTCGAAAATTGTGATCCGCATATGTGTGAATCCCGCGACGGGGTATGCCCCCCGTTATGAAAACAGCTGTTACACATCGGTGGCGCGGTCCCGGATTGCCGTGCAACATTTCCAATGATTTCCAATTCGTACATTCTACGACATTGCTGAAGCGCTTCTAACGGGTCCCACGTAGCCGCCACTAGACATCTACACGACGCGCACACGTGCCAATACTCTACGGCGAGCGCTGAGCGCGAGCAGCGAGCGCACAGACATGTACATAAAGTCAAACATTGACATTGTCAGCTGTGTCTATCCACAGGAAATCAAACTTTGACACACTTCACTCATAGTATTCAGTTCATCATGCTCGCATCTTCGTTCCTCCTCGCTGCACTCGCAATCCCCGCCGCGCTCGCGCGCCCTGCTCTGCGCCTCCGTCAATCGGGCTGCAATGGCGGCATCCCCGGCGAGGTCGACATTGCGGCGAACATCACGCTGATCGCAAACGACTCCAATGCTGCCAACTCAGGCGGCCAGAGTCTTCCTCTCGTCGCACTCGTGACGAGCGACGTAGGCGTCGAGACCCTCTACGTACTCGCTGTATGTCCGGATTCTCCACACCGTTTGCGTGTAGCATGGCTGACAGAGGCTGCGAACAGACCCAAGCCACCGCTGGCACCGGCTCGAACACAATCTCGGAGTTCTCTCTCAACGGCGGCAGCAGTATCAGCGGCCTCGCACCCATCGTTCCGAACACGTTCTCCGCCAACCTGAACGTAGAATCTGGGCAGGTGCTTGAGTTCGCTAGCGGCGACGTTGGCCAAGAAATTCCCGCTGACGAGTACTGCGGCATCGTACGTCGCTCTGATCACCGCGTTATTCTCGGACGTTCCGCTGACAAAACAATGATTACTGCTCACAGGCAAACACGGACACGAATGGTGGAGGCGTCCCGATCCCTGTGCCGCTCCTCAGTCTGAGGGGCGACACAGACGATTTTGCGCTCTGCACGGCGGGCGATCTCGACATCGTCGTATTCCAGCCCACAGCGGACAACGGCGGCGCATACAGCTTCGACAGTTGCACCAGTGTAGACATCCTCATTTTTGAGCAGTAGGAGTTCGCATGTGGTAGACTATCGAAGCTACGCTCTGACATGACGAGGGATCATTGTAGTACCGCAGGGATGCGAATTACGTGGAACTATTGAAATGGAGACGACAATATGTTGGAATTGGACTACCTTGAGGCCTGTTCTGATGTTGTGGGTACAGGCTGAGATCCTGCTTCGGTCATATCAGACGAGGCATCTTGTTGATTCTACAGGTCTCAGGCAGTGCATCGGCAAGATGTGAGCCTGCCTTTTTTTCCTATTTCTCCGACTGTCCGAGTTTGGAGACGCCCCGAAACTTCATGTGGCCCGCGGAGCAGGCCGAGACGCGAGACGAGAAAGATATGACACGAGAGATGCCAGTCGCTACAGTGTATGTTGAGTGTCCTTTTGCGTGTGAGCAGTTGCAGGTATGCAGCGTAAGGTGGTGAATCAGAGCAAGAATGCTGGGAAGGGGAGTCTCCCTCTTCTCCATAGAACAGGGGTTTTGTATTGTCAATTGAACTGCACCTGAGACATACGTGAATTACGCGTGAAAACCTCGTCTCAAGTCAGGTATGTGCTGAAACAATGTTTATCACCACTCAAGGAGAACATCGCTCTGGTTTTGACGATTACATCCGATGGGAGATCTTCAGGAGGCGCGAGACCGGTCACCGCACGGCCGCATTGTTGACTCAACCTCGCTACCATCCTTCGCAGACGTCGTCGCGATACTTGAGGCTTGGAGTCCTAAACGGACACCTCATCGATGACGCCCGAGAAAGGATTTCTGGAAGCAGTGGGTCATACCTGAGGCAGCGCGCGGGGCTCTGTGGAACTAGGCCAGCGTAAAGGATGTAAGAAAACACAGCAACATGGCGCAGGGGTAGCGCGCGGGGCTCTGCGGAACTAGATCGGCGTGAAGGATGTAATAAAACATAGCAACATGGCGCAGGGGTAGCGCGCGGGGCTCATATGATCGATCAATCGAAACCCCGAGGTCACTGGATCGAAACCAGTTGTTGCTAATCATTTTCTGCTTTGCTTTTGGCTCCCAGCCGTACATGCGAGCGGATGCAAGGATCATCTATTTGGTCGGGGAGTTGACTCACAGCTCAGCAGAAGGAGAGCATA
Source organism: Gelatoporia subvermispora B (assembly GCA_000320605.2). Taxonomy (NCBI): domain Eukaryota; kingdom Fungi; phylum Basidiomycota; class Agaricomycetes; order Polyporales; family Gelatoporiaceae; genus Gelatoporia; species Gelatoporia subvermispora. The sequence goes on from KB445802.1 coordinate 1,079,400, forward strand.
CAGGAATAGACCGAGGAGATAAGCGGTAAAATCAAGGTTCAACATGATTCAGCGCGAGCTGGTGATTTCTGACCTGATCGAGTGCCACGTCGAGCTGTGAACGGGCGACATACCTCACCCCGCCGCGCCTCTCGGCCTCAATTCGGACGCACAGATTACTGGAACCGAGTGAATACCATGGAGGCCACAGAAGGCATGGGGGGAGTCTGCGGGCACAATCGAGCTCAGTACGTGCATATCGCCCATCCACAACTCGCTCCAGGTACTCAGATCGTGACCTAACCCAGGTTCGCCTCACCAGCTGGCTTGAACGATGACATTCTCCACTATCTCATGTGGTTTCTGGATTCCAACGAGTTACTTGCGCTGATGATGACGTGCCATGCCCTATATTCTACGGGCATCCCAATCGTCGTCGACGACTACTTCCGGCTGGAGGCGTTCTGCGATTTCATGCACTGTGATCTTGCCCATCGGACGCGGTGTCTCAAGAGGCTCAAAGCGTACATACTACTTGACAGCGAGGCAGAGCCTGATGGCTGTTCAGCGTACGAAGCCAATCCATCGGAAGGGACCATGCAGCGGTTCATTCAAGTTTTGTACAACGCTGTTTCACTCGAGCGATTGGACATCACACTGAACGCGTGTACACTGCAGCTCTATCCAGAGCCAAGTCGTGCTTTGCGCAGACTGCCGAGTATACGAGCGTTGTGTGTGGTGTACCGCCGCGTTGATGATATCAAAGACATTATAGAGCCCGTATTGGGCATGCTTCCGCTGGACACACTCCGTTTTACCATCGATACCCTCGATGACACTTCCGCAAAGATGCTCCATCAGAGCCGGTCATCCTCCGCTTTGCATCAACTCACGGTGGAACGGTTTGACATATCCACCCCTGTATCTATACAATTTCCTCGCCTCGAGTACTCAACGTCAAATCCTGTACGGATATAGCCCTCTTGAAACATCTATGTCCCCATCTCAAGGAACTGCACGTCTCGACGTGGCGTGGAGATATGGATAATGTTCGCGCGCACAACATGCTCGTTAGAGCGTCATCTCCGACCTGGCGAGAATTGAAGGTAGTGAGTGGTAACTTGGAGGCCATCTACGCTATGGCGCTCGAATGCGAGCTTACACGTCTGGAAACCCGCCTTTCATGCGGATTTTCGCCACACATGTTCTGGACCCTCCTTGCGGACACCCGCCCGCGCAAATTGCTGTTGTATGTGAACTGGTGGATAGCAAGCGAGCTCCATCGCAGGTTTACGCAGGACGACTTGAGTAGTTTCAAGACCGTGTTCTTGAACACACCAGAAACGCTGAACGAGGTCACTCTCCAGATCACTTTGGATGAGACCACGATTTCGCTAAAAACATATCTGGTCAGTCACTGATGTAAGGATCGTGCTACTTGTCTGACAGACTCATAGGCCCATATTGTGGACATGTGCGAGCCACTGAAAGTCGCCAAGCTTGGAATCTCTTTGGATAGGAGGGGACTACCCATATCAGCGCGCCAAGGGAGATCCGCGAGATTTGCACAGGAACTCGCGGAGCACATAACCACTCTGTCTGAATTCACCCTTGTGCTACCTCTGGACACAACATCGCCGCGAAAGCTCGGGCAACCTATCACATCGCTGTCGGAGCTCGAGCAACACATAACGTCAAAGTGGAAGATCGAGCGACGTCGGGAGGCTGCAAAGCTGCGATCAGTGGACTGAACGATTTGTTGTCGCGTCGCAATTCCAGGTCTAGTTCGTGCGTTTGTTGCGCCATTTCAACCCGTTGTTACTGACTCTTCTTGTACAATATTTTGGAACGCTTTATTCAACAACAGAAGAGTAGGTAGGCTGCCGACGAGGCTTGTCTGCATTAAAAATATCACATACATACTTTTCCGATATCTTTGTCTACTTCTGGCCAGAGAAGCAAGTCAAGTAGATAAACATTAAACGGGTCTTTTATCGCTTCTTCCGACCTTTGAGCGCCTCCAGACTTCGACATCCGGAGAAGTGGAAAAAGTAAAAGGTAATATTCTGCTGGTGTAGAACGGGCCTCATGGGAGGTTCAATTGGATCATATTGTCAACCATTTCGATAGTCCTACGTAATTCGCATCCCTGCAGTACAACAATCCTCGTCATGTCAGGGCGTAGCTTCGATAGTCTACCAGATGCGAAATCCTAGTGCTCAAAGATGAGGATGTCTACACTGGTGCAACTGTCGAAACTGTATGCGCCGCCGTTGTCCGCTGTGGGCTGGAATACGACGATGTCGAGGTCGCCCGACATGCAGAGCGCAAAGTCGTCTGTGTCGCCCCTCAGGCTGAGGAGCGGCTCAGGGATTGGGGTGCCTTGACCATTGGGGGCGATGTTCGCCTGTGCGCAGTAAATATTGTCCTGTCAGTGGAACGTCCCGGGACCAAAGCGGAGATCAGAGCGACGTACGATGCCGCAGTACTCGTCAGCGGGAATTTCTTGGCCAACGTCGCCGCTGGCAAACTCAAGCACCTGCCCAGATTCTACGTTCAGGTTGGCGGAGAACGTGTTCGGAACGATGGGTGCGAGGCCGCTGATACTGCTGCCGCCGTTGAGCGAGAACTCCGAGATTGTGTTCGAGCCAGTGCCAGCGGTGGCTTGGGTCTGTTGGCAACCTGCGTCAGCCATACTACACGCCAATGGTGTGGAGAATCCGGACATACAGCGAGCACATAAAGGGTCTCGACGCCTACGTCGCTCGTCACGAGCGCAACGAGAGGAAGACCCTGGCCGCCTGAGTTGGCCGCATTGGAGTCAAGTGCGTTCAGCGTGATGTTCGCCGCAGTGTCGATCTCGCCGAAGACGCCGCCCTGGCAGCCCGACTGGCGGAAGCGCAGAGTAGGACCTGCGAGCGCTGCGGGGATTGCGAGTGCAGCGAGGAGGAACGACGATGCGAGCATGATGGACTGGATACTATGAGTGAAGTGTGTCAAAGTTCGATTTTCTGTGGATCGACACAGCTGACAACGTCAATGTTCGCCTTTAAATACCTGTCCGTGCGTTCGCCGCTCGCGCTCAGCACTCGCCATAGAGTATTGGCACGTGTGCGCGTTGAGTAGATGTCTAGTGATGGCTTCGTGGAATTCGCTAGAAGCGTTTCAGCAATGTCGTAGAATGTACGAATTGGAAATCACTGGAAATGTTGCACGGCAATCCGGGACCGTGCCATCGATATGTCAAATGCTCGCCAGAGCGCTTCATAGTGTGCCTGCACCGCCTGACGTGCGTCTCTAATTCGGATGTGCGAGTAAGCCGGACGTCACAGTCAAGATCGCAGCAGCAGCAGTACTCTATTAGGCGGCTAATAGTACTGTTCTGCTGTGGGCGTTTCAAACTGGGACTCAAGACATCGTTATACAGACAGAGCACTGATAGTGGCATCGGGAGTACTCCCTGCACCATGGCCTAAGTGTAGTTGCTGCCAGCCCTCAGAGTCTACTTTTGACGACATACGCATCGGAAAGGCAATCGACAAAGATCTCGTCGCCTTTCGAGCAGCTAGCAGTGCTGTGCAGCCTCAACGTACTCAGCGCGAGGTCAGCTGACAGCGCCGCTGGGATGATATAAGCATTAACATCAAGTGGCGCATCAGACAGAGGGGCGTTGCATGAGAGCTTGATTTTGGTTCGCAAGGTGGAGCACAGCGGTAGTCCGTGAGAGATCCTTTGAAATGAGGAATGGAGGGGCCTCAAACGGTCTTAGCAGGAAGTCCGAGTGTCAAGAAGAGTATTTTAGACTGATCGCGTCGACATTTATAATCGCAGGGTACAGCTTAGGAGCTGAGTGTATCGTAAAGTGGTTGTCCTGGGCCAGCGTCGAGGACGAGTGCATGAAGCCTCCCAGTCGATCGACTCGAACTGTCGATCGTTCAAGTTGGAATACTTAGTGCTGTAGTATTGGTCTATCTAATTTAATCTGTGTATTGGTGCTGTCGTCAGCCTGGGCGCTTGCAACTGGACATTCTCCGTCTCCTTGCAAATCCGTTGAGACTTCCAGTTCCATGCATATGAGATCATATGAGATTTTGAACTAGGAGAAGGATACACTTCGATACACTATAACTGTTTGCTGGCAGGGTCCTGCGTGTATACTGTTCAAGCTCTTGGGGTAACTATGTTATGCGATGGTCGTACACGATTTACACCTCTGCTTCCCTACAACCCCCCGCCAAATGTTTGAATGTCAACTCGTGTGGTCAAGAAAGCCCTCATTGCTCGAAGATGAGGATATCTACACTGGTGCAGCTGTCTAAGCTGTACGCGCCACCGTTGTCAGCCGTAGGCTGGAAAACAGCGATGTCAAGGTCGCCCGACATGCAGAGCGCAAAGTCTGAGGTGTCGCCGTTCAAACCGAGCAGGGGCTGGGCGATTCCTCCACCATTCGGATCCGTGTTTGCCTAGAATAGTGAGCAGTTGAGTAAGTTGTAAAGGCTTTTGTTATGAGCATGGAGAGAGCGGAGGCAACGTACGAAGCCGCAGTACTCAGCTGGCACCAACTGAGCAACGTTGCCGCTGGCAAACTGGAGGACATCCCCGGACTGTACGTCTAGGTCGCCGGAGAAGGTGTTCGGGATAATAGGCGCAAGGACACCGTTCTCGAGCGAGAAGTCCAAGACTTGACCTGGGCGAGTGCTAGCACTAGCCTGCGTCTATTGACGGCCTCTGTTAGCTGCTCGGTGCGCTTGTCGAGTACACAACCCAGACGTACAGCAAGTACGTAGATGGCCTCGACCATCGAGACGCTCGTTATAAGCGCGACGAGCGGGAGGCCCTGGCCGCCTGAGTTTGCGGCGTTGGTGTCGAGCGCGTTGAGCGTGATGTTGGGCGCAGTGCCAAATTCTCCGGGCGTGCCGCTGTTGCACCCAGACTGGCGGAGGCGGAGAGCGGGTCCTGCAAGAACAGTGGGGAGCGCAAGTGCAGCGAGGAGGAGCGAAGATGCGAACATGATGAACTCGATTCTATGAGAGGATTATGCCGAAGTCTGATCCCCTTAAGTCGACACGGCTGGACAACGTTGATGCTTGTCCTTAAATACCTGTCCGCCTCCTTACTGTCAGGATTCGCCGTATGAGAGCTGCGCAGGTGCGCGTCGAGTGACAAGTCAATGTGGCGGTGGCACATTGGTGGGATTTGCTCATAACAGACGTTTCAGTGATGTTGGGGAGCTAATGTGTCTGGACATACTTAGGATATCACATATTTGGTGAGGTCCCCATTCGGCAATTCGCTGGCCACTCCTCCAGAATCCAGAGACACCCCGTTATATCGGTCATCCGCGCCGTTCGAACGTGAGACGTACATTAGAGCGCGATCCAGGGTGCGCCAACGCAGCGCCTTGTGTGCGTCCGGGACTGCGTCCGAGCGAGCCGGAGATCGCAAAGTAGTTGGCGCTCAAGTGGACGGCCGCTATACTGCATAGATTTGTCGCAACATCGAGACTATGATGTAGACGGTGCACCGGGAGCACTGTAGGAGAAGTAGATCATGACCTGTGATGTAGTCCCGAGAGCTAGAGTCGCTGTTGCGTACACCCAAAAGCCAATTGGTAAGCATCTCGACCGTTCTAAGAGCGGCCAGGCAAGCTGTCCAGCCGCCAAACGTACAGCGACCAGTGCGCGTGACATAGTTCGAACATCAGCACGACGTCACTCCGGAGAGCGGCCAGGACTGTCGCACAGCATCATGCTAGCGCGTTGGAAACTCAGAAGGCTCTGATTCACTGGAGTGCTGTCTGGTGATCGAAGGGTTTAGCGTAGGTTGTAAAATCTTCGCCGAACGCCAATATTGGAGCAGAATCAAGCTCAAGCCTAAGTTGCATACTTTGCGGTTTGCAGGGTGTCCGGGTTGCACAAGTGTCCAAGATAGTGAAAGTCTGAGGTACTGAATCGAATGATCCTGATCTAATCTTACTAATACGGCGCGGCCTCCCAGGCGCTGGGCGCGGCAATAAGTACGGTGGCTGTGAATATACATTGTAGTCTGTCATGCACGTTCGTCACCTGTTACATATGTCCATTATACCCGGGACTGCGTCCGTATTGCGAGAGCGGCTGCTATCAACAACCGTTGGCGCGCAGAAATCTGGAGCTGTCCAGTGGTGCGTATGTATTCGCGGAACACGGTGTGGACTCGCCGCAGCGCAGTCCACGCGCGCATTGATACCGCTGTCGGCCGACATGGACTGGAACAGGTCGACAGCAATGCCTTGCAGTCCCGGCGTACGGAGCGTGAAGTCTGACGCGTCGTTGGTCAGACTCCGGCGAGGCCCGTGTTTGCCCGCACTGAAGTGGGTAAGCAGTGTCACCAGGATGGAGGATTACATTTACTCTCAAGCGAGACGTCTACCAATGGACTCGGACCGGGGTCTGCGTGAGCTTTGGCCACACGGCTCTTGCACGCCGTTGGCTGGAACATAACGACGTCAAGGGTGCATGTTGTGTAGAGTGTAAACTCCGCTGCGTTTGCGCTGGTCTCAAGCAGCGGCCCTTGGATTCTAAGCCAGCCCGGTGCAGTCTGGGATGTGTATGCGGCGACCGTTTTTGAGGGCAGTATCAGTCTGACATGTGCAGGTTGAACGACGCACAAAGCCGCAATACACAAATGGAGCTCCCTGTGCAACATCGCCACTGGCGAAGTCGAGGATATCCCCGGCCTCCACACCTTAGGTTTGCAGAGGTGTTCGGCGTGGGCAGGCGCTACCAATCGCAGCCGTTTTCATCAAGAATCTCGACCCGACTATTCTGGCGATAAACTGACTTATACTATTTAACGCACTGAAGGGCTAGCCTCTGCTAGATTGAAGTGTTCCAACCACAATGTTCTTGGTCTCAAGCAGTAGTTTTCGCAACATAGCACTCGACTGTATTCGGCAACATACTCTCTCGATTTACATCATTCCTGCATATGACGACAAGTAGAGTCGATATGCCCTGGTCTCACGAAATCGAAACAGTATCTCAGCTTACAGACGATGTCTTGCTCGCTAGCGCAATTAGCACACGTCTCAGGCGTTGGTCAATTTCGACCTCTTGGCATCGAGCAGTTGGTAAGTCACACACAATTTTCCACCCCTGCACCAGTACAATTCCGCGTCGATTGGCACAGTCCAGCCTCAAATACTTGTACTACACCGGATCTTCAGTGCTCGAAGATGAGGATGTCTACGCTGGTGCAGCTGTCGATGTCATATTCGCCACTGTTGTCTGCATTGGGCTGGAACACGATGACTCCGATTGGGCCCGACATGCAGAGCGCGAAGTCCGACGTATCGCCATTGACGGAGAGAAGCGGCTCAGAGATGCCTCCACCTGCCGGGTCCGTGTTGGCCTGTCCGTGGCGAAAATTGTGTCAGAGGAACGTTCAGCTGTAGTAACGTAGGAGACCGAGTGACGTACAATTCCACAGAACTCCTCCGGGATCGCCTGTCCAATTTGCCCACTGGCAAACTCAATAATTAGTCCGGGCTGTACTGCCAGATTGGCGGAGAATGTATTCGGAATGATGGGTGCGAGGATGTCGTTCTGCAGCGAGAAGTCCGCGAATGTGGTCGAGCCTACCAGTGTGCTAGCGGTGGCCTGGGTCTGCTCGCACCATCTATCAGCTATGTTATACACTAGTCGTGTAGAGAATCCGAACGTACAGCGAGCACATAGGTCGTCTCGACGCCTCCGATGGTTGCCACAAGTGCGACGAGCGGGAGGCCTTGGCCACCCGAATTAGCGGCATCAGAGTCCAGCGCATTGATCGTGATGTTCGACGCTGTGTCAATTTTGCCAGGGATACTGCCTTTGCAGCCCGACTGACGTAGACGTAGAGCGGAGCCTGCGAGCGCGGTGGGGATGGCGAGCGCAGCGAAGAGGAACGAGAATGCGAGCATCTGATGTTGAACTGGATGCTATGAGTAAAGTATGCCAAGGTTCGATCTCCTGTGAATCGACACAGCTGACAACGTCAATGTTCGTCGTTAAATACGGTACACCCTGTGCGCTTACTACCCGTGCTCAGCACTTGCTATGAAGTATTGGCAAATGTGTGCATCGGGCCAATGGACAGTAGGGCCTTCGTGCGACTCGCCTGTCGCCAGCGTGTTGCAGAGTACATGCATCCGGAGATAATTCGCGGTCATCCAGGACCGTGCGTCTACAATGTGAGATGCACACTAGGGAGCCGCAGCGGCTTACGTGTGCCTGGGACTGTGGACGGCTCAGACGTGCGAATGGGGTTGGCGGTCACAGCCCAGATCGCATCGAGTGTCATGGTGAGTAGACAATATCCTGCATAAGGGCGATTCGAACTTTGAAGCAAGACGTAATGATGAAATCAGAGTGTCTGCGCCGTGCGCCGGGTGCCTCCTTTTTCTTCTTCGGCGCAGAGGAACTGTCGCTGAGCCCGTCGAGAGTGGGGTCGCCAGACAGCTGTGGGCGCCAAAACGTACAGCGTCGCGCGCGGTCGGCAGCCCAGTCTGCCACGAGCAGAGGGGCAACGTCGCCTTCGGGCACGCCGCGCGAGCCAGCGGTGGCCTGGCGAAGGGACGCCCAGAAAGGCGCCCGGACATCCGGGCAGGTCTCTGTTGTCGGACCAGCACTCGGTCGTGCGTTGGGTCCCGCGGGAGGGTCTGCGGCGCCCCCAGAGGAGGCAGCGGGAGGATCGGCACCCCGCAAAACCCCCGCGGGCTGTGAGGGCGGCTCTGCTGTCAATGTGTCGGTCATGGGCGAAAAACTTCCAAGAAGTCCGAGAGTCCACAGAAAACGAGAGTATGGAGAGCAGACAACGAGAGTGGTGTGTACTGGAGCCAGAAAATCGCAAAAGAATCAGATGTTCTTGATCAATGCACTGCTCTAGACCGTGAGAAGCCCGTAAATTCTTACATATAGACATGTCATTTATTCATCCTACCAATCCGAAATCATCATTCGACCGTATTACCAATATTATCAACGATCGAACTGTTACAAGTGTCTCGCTCAACAGTATGCCCAAAGTAGCCATACTACGAGTACGACAAACCAAGAAGCAGCTGCAGGCGATGTATGTGATGCTCAATGGCGAGCATGGCGTGAGCCACTTGGAAGCGACAGATGTCGCTCAGTGGTCTCTTCAATCCGATAGTTGCGACGTATTCCTGGCGGAAGATCCAGGCATATCCATCGTCGACATCGACTACGTCCGGGTAATTGGCGAAGATTACCAAATGATCCTCGTCGAAAATGATGCTATACGTATAAAGAACTCCGCTCAACATGATGGACGCATCATCAGCTGTCAATTCGCGATCGAGTTTCCATCCCTGGGCTTGGTAATGTTGGATGATTAACGCCACCATGGCGCGTTGTAGGCTGAACGCCATGATAGTGAACAGACGAGACTCCTTCATGGCATCAGAGTGTTCACGCCCATCGACGATGGCAACCAAAGGGAATAGACCAACACTTTCAACCTCGGATCTACAACCCAAGGCAAAGTAGTGAGATTGCAATCCCAACATAATCAAAGTTCTCACACTGCATACGGCCGCAAAAACTGGCATAACCCGGCGTCCGCTCTCAACAGGTCTCGTAAGAAGGGTTCCAAGATGTTTTCGTGACGCAATTCGTTGGCAAGCTGCAAAGAAGGAATTTTCGAGGCAAAGATACTCAACAAGCTGGCTCTCTGTTCCGATGTAGCATCATCCCGTATGTATAGCTGCGGAATATGAGGGTCTACGTCGCCTCCGGAGTACCACTCAATCCACCTTCGATGAGGACCGTTCTCGATAAAGTTCAAACAGAGACTGATAGCAAGTTGTTCTATGTCTTGTGATGTAGCGTCCATGCTGTGGAGGTCTATCTGGGAAATTAATCAGCCTATGTCTATACCGTTCTTGTTGCGCAGACCAGCGAGCAACATGACTCACCTTATATTTTTCGGGAACGGCTATTCTCCCCTTGGTCCACATGGGCAAGTTCATGTACTGCTTCCGTACAGCTGTGATCGATGATTGTATATTGCACGAGATGCCCGTTGCGTGACCCAGTGCACCAGGCACAGAAGTATGTAACATCCACTGGGTTGCAAAGTCGTGTTCCAATTCCGCCAAGTTGCTGATGAGATTTTCAATCAGCGCCACAGGGGATGGATAGATTGAAAGATAAGTTGACACGACCTCGGCGGATCAGGGTAGTAACGCAGCCTCAATGCACGAAAGGCCTCTGCCCATGAGTTGTCCCGATGGGGTAAGGATTGTGTCATAATGAACTTGTGCAAGACACACAGACGAAGTGATTTGAGTCTATGAAGACTCTTTAGATATTTTTGTAAGCCGCTCGTTTGCGTGGTTTTGTTTGTGCATGGGTATAGGCGCTACTAGGCTGCCTTCCGCTAGATGCTACCTCTACCACTGTCAACCACCGTACACCTATGCATACAGCGCAGATGGTTTCCTCTGACGTGCAACGGCTGACAGCTTCCATCGAGTCTTTCTGGGACCTTCCGGAGACCATCACAAAGCAGTTTGCTGCCCACGTCCACTATCTGTCGGAACTTAAGAGAGGATGGAAGGTCCTTGAAGCTCCTCAGGCCTGGATTGTACGGCATATTCTGGAATTATCTTTGCGCTCTCTTCTTGACGAAGTTTCTTGTATTAGACAAGTCAGCCTCGGGAATGCAGGTCGTCCTATTCGTCGGACACTTATCATCAGATACATGTCAAGATGTACCTGCAGTACATACAGGATGAAATCATCACGATCAATGACGACAACTTAGCATGTCGTTCTGTATACGGCTTGCTACCTTCCTTCAAAGTTTCCCGCGATCGTTATAATCCACGACATCAACGCGGACATGATGAAAATACGTGCGACGATTGTAGCATGTCCATCTGCCAAGTTGCGGAAATCCTGAGCTATCGCAATAGCGAGACACTTGCAGAATGTGCAGTGGCGGCCGCCCTAGATGGCATTCCAGGAACGCTCATACGCAAGTGAGTTCAAATAACTACGTCCGCGTTTCGCACAGATCACTGACATAGATCCAGACAGCAGCTAGTGGTCTATGTTGATGACACTCCGGACAATGACATCTCTGCATGTATAGATTGTGCCCTATTGTCCGCCACCACGCCGAGTCTGGAAACCCTGGGACACTGCGTGCAACTTCCGATTAGCCAAATCAACCCTGCTCTTATACTCTGTGCCAAGGGTCCCTGTCCTTGGACGATCCATCGTTCCCGGAAAAGTCTGCATAGCATCTTCGAAGACCTGGCGGAAGTGGCGGACAAAACTCTACCTCTTCTGACTGATGTTTGGCGCTCATGGCATCGTACTGGTGAAGACTCCCTTGTTCCGAAGGACATCGAGGCAAATTTACCCAGGTCCACAAGGGCTGACGCCTTGCCTTGTTGGGCGCTGTTAATAGGAATCGTTTACGACTCTGAGAACATGCATTTCGTGGCGCATATCCCCGGGGATGCTGATGCTCCTGGTGGGCCCTGCTATCTGTCCGTGCATTTCGAAACTCTCGCGTTCTCCGCCATTCCGTCACACACCGCCACAAAACCGTTCATACGTGAGCGTTATCGTGTCGCGCAGGCCCTACTCTGCCTTCAACAACATGTACTTCGGTTGAATGAGCTTTGGGATGACTTCCACGGAGCAGAAGAGCGCCCCGCATATCCGGCCGCTCTCCGTTCATTTTCCCGTACTGGGAATTCATCATTGGTAGAATCATCCGAAGACACAAGCTCGTCCGCCGGTTCGTCAGGATCCAATGATACGTATATTGGGGTGGATCTTGAGCTGGAGGGCCCACGTAAAGAAGTCCCGGTGGAGCGGATCGAAACCTGGTTACGAAGGTCTGATAGTGTGTCTGACCAGACTCCTACAGGGCCAATCGAACTTGAAGTAGAGAGCAGTGAAATGAGCGCTGCGCAGTACTTGCATAGGGAGATCGAGCTGAGAGAAGGGGAAGCAAGGAGAGGAGCGAGATTAGGTAGGTGGTATGTAGATCAGAGCACCTTAAGAATTTCTTAGTTCAGGAGCATCCAATATAGAGGATCATCGCACACGTATAGCAGGATTTGAGGAGCCCGACTTGGTCTTCGGCATGGTATGTGGTTCGAGAGAGGGTGGGGACGTGGTAGTTTGTCGGGACCTTAGACATGTTCAGACGCTGCAAGTTATACCACAACAGAATCACAACAGAAGAGTAGGAGACTTCGAGCAGCAACTACATACCCGGGCCTCGATGATTGCGCCGCACGTTCAGTTCGGACCCTGTACGGAATGACCAATCCGGAAACGAGCCTGGACGAAGCGTCCTGAGAGCAGTGTCATAGATTGATGACGCAGGATCGTTTTCGACGCTTCGGAGACTCTGGCGGATCAACTGAATGCGGGTGTCTGTCGAGAGCGGCCGTGCGTGGCACCAAATAATGTCTTATCGCAATCGCAATCAGTATGCTACGTGAACGAGCACTAGTTTGTCGTCTTCGCCTGGACCGCAGTTTTCTGAGTCTCCAAACGGAGCACGGAGAGTCCGATTGTACACGACAGGCGATAAATCCTTTCGGTGCTGTGGGTATGATACGGGCATGCGACGTGGATTCCACCACTAAGATGGCTCAACTAGCCAATGCTCATGTGGCTTTAGACCTTCACCCGGCTACCTGACGACGTTGGCTTGAAGTCGCCGGATCGGATGGCCTGCCTGGAGAATCTGCGAACTCAGAAAGTTATGCGGATATGCTATGTGCCACAAGAGATAGATGCATACCCAGTCCCTCGGTCGGTAGGCTTCAAGATCCGTAATGTCGGCTCATGAAAAGCTCCATCTCAACGACGTCCCGATTTGGAGAGAATGGTACGTGCGATCACCGGTGTGCCCGGGGCGAGCGCTTGTCCCGCTGACTTCATGCGTTGTGGCTTCACTTACTTGCCGTTGACACTGACCCAGGGTGCTTTACAGAGGCTGTTATGCCGTGGCCGTCCGCTCAATCGACATCTCAATGGACTTATACCAGACTGGACTGCGCAAACAACCTACACCCGGAAGTCTTTGAACAATGCCATAGACAGTTACAATACCTACGGGACCTGAGGAAAGGTTGGGAAGTCTTAGTATCACCTCACTCGTGGACGGTAAGTTGCGCGTCTCTATGTTCCATAGCAATAGCTTTCATTTGAAGTCCCAGGAGCGACCCCAAAAATACCCACGTCTGGCTCTGTATGACACGTTCAACTCCTTTGCTGGACGATTGGGTTTGAAGTTCATCGAAGACCGCCTGACGAAGATTCATGACTCGGATCTCGAGGCACGATCCCCATATGGAAACCCTCCAACCTTCCATCTCTCCTCTGACCGCTACGACCCTACACATCAAGCACGGCACCATTTCGTGACCTGCACGAAGTCGAGCATGTCCTTGGCGCAGGTAGCCCATATCTTGGAATTCGAAGGGCATGGGTTCTACGCAGAGAGTGCTATTGCTATGGCATTGGATGGGATACCAAGCACAATTGTCCGGAAGTTTGTCTTGCGCAGGCCTCTAGCGTGATGTTACATTGACGACCGAGCAGGAAGGATCTTCGACTGAGCCAAGTCCGAAAGTCAGATTGTACCGACGAGGAAGTTATGTTGGATTCCCTGGAGTTGCTTGATGCAGATCTGGCGCTAGTATATACGCCTCTTGGTGCCTCGCAGTGGGTATCTGTTCGGCGTTTCAGGCGACTACCGGTCAGCCCGGTGAACCCAGCGCTCGTGCTGTGTGCCAGAAGGACGGCAACCTCGAAGCAGCACTCACAGGATGATCTGAACCTAGACGTAGATATACGTCGGCTAGCTGCTGCCGCCGAACGTAGCCTCCTTTCGCTCCGTGCTATCTCAGCACGCCGTGCCCATTTTGTAGCAGACAGCGTGAAGAACCACTTTCTCTGGACACCGGATGGTGAGGGAAATGTTCTAACACCTTGGGCAATGCTCATAGGCATCATCTACGACCCGGAATCGATCCACTTCGTCGCGTATATCCCGTGCAACGGTGGTACCGACCACCACCCTCAATCCCACTACCTGTCCGTCCATTTCGAGTCTCTCCCGTTCCCGGCACACTCCTCGGCCGAAGTCGATCAACAGTTCCTTTGCGATCGATATCGAGTTGCTATCGCTCTCTTGTGTCTTCAACAACATGCATACAGATTAACGTCGCTTTGGGAGGACGTACAACAGACGAAAGAGGAATACGAGATCTATGCGGACCATATACGTTCCCTCGACGAGGAAGGAGAGCGAGGAACACCAACCCCATCAGAACTCTATTCCGGGGAGGAACCTGTCTCAGATGACTACCTTGTCATCGACTACGACGAGGATGTTGATGGTGAAAATCCAGAAGTGCCCTACGATTTGATAGAGAAATGGAGAGATACTATCGAAGATGATATTGAGTCAGACTCTGGGTTGGGCTTCGACAACGATGATAGTGATACTTCGCACAAAGGCGAGGACAGTACGATGGTGTATGTATAGTGTTGAGAGTTGCATATTCCCGCGTGTACTTGGCGCTAGATCGGAATTATTCCTGGACGAATAAAACAACAATCACAACTGTGAGCTGCCGCGCTGAGCGCTTCTGAGAATTCGAGTCGCTGACGCCTGATACTGTCGGATCGATCAAACTGCCGCAGCGCTTAGTACGTGGCTGGAAGTCAAGCCACGACCTGGAAGCTCTTCCGCTTGCCTGATTGACTGTCACCTATACCCAGGATCCAACTTTGTTTGCCATTCGCTGCTCGAGCCTAGTCAAATTATCTTCCCTACCGTCATGCAAGTTCCGAAGAGTCTCCCAGAATTCCTATCACTCTCACAGCCGAAGACGCGACAGGGCATGCTGTCGAACGCCCTAGGCGTATCGCTTTGCAACTATGCAAGGCGAGTCGCAGTGATATTTTGGCCGATAGCTCCATATTGACTACGCTCAAAGTGACCCTGCACTACTACATGATCATATCAGAGCCTCTGGTTGGGTGTGGTCAGTGTGGCTTGATAACTCGGTCATTCCCGCAGTCTCAATGACGACAAAACGAATCCGAGAGTGCATATATACCACAGAAAAGCGCTACTTTGATGTTGGAGTACATAAGGGTAAGCTAGCTGTCCCAGTCGAGTACCAGGTTTGGAAACCAGCTATAAGGCGGGACTTGAGCTGATTGCAGTCGTTTGACAGCGAGATATCTATGACATCAGGCTTTCAAGCCGCTCATTCCTCAACGAACGAGTCCGTCTCTGCCTAAACTTTATGAATACAGTATGGCAAGAAGGCTTGATTGAGTGGTGCGAACCAGGGCAGTCTATAGATGACATCACACCACAGCTTTTCATCAGAAAGGATGCTACACTGGCACAAAAAGCTAGCATCCTCGCACTGTTTGACTCCTGTATCCTGTCCGACCAGCTGTCGATGGAGATTGATCAATGGCAAGTCATCGAGCCCTTCCTTTCTCAGCTTCTAGGAGAGGACTCAGGATTATACCAAGTCATACCGGCCGAGTGAGTGATGCGTGCTTAATGTCTACTTCTCGAACCATGTCTTATACATCGTCAGAGGAGAAATTAGCGCCCCAGATACGCTTCCACTCGTATTCGCCATGTGTGGATACCTATCGTGTAAAGATAAGCCTCAGCTGGCATGTGCTCGTGTAGCGTACGCTGCACAGCGTACACTCTTGACTATCCTTCTTCATCACTACTGGTCTCAAGGATGGCAACTGGATAAAGAACTCTCCGAAGACGACGCGAAGACACCTCTAAATGAACGCTTCTTTGTATACAGTATCGTGTACAATTGCGACGACTGGTCCATCTTCGCCAATTACCCTATTTGTCGACGAGTCTCTGGGCGATTCCGCTGGGGTTTTTTTATGCGGCGCGTCCAATCTACCGGGATATCTAGCCCCATAGATATATCCTCTCGCGTACTATTGATAAAGGCGATGTTAGCTATTGAACAACACACTCATATTTTGCATTCCATACTGAGGCCCAGCCATGAGCTGTAGGCCCTGATTATATATTTTTCTCACGACGTCTCGTCGACAAATGAAATTTATACGCTGCTCGTTACATCTCTCATGTCGCAATCTCCAATGCAAGTCCATGAAATTTCCTGCATTGAGGACGCTACAACTGTAGACTGCACTTGCGTGGCTTCCTCAGAGTCACAGGCCGGATCTACCGGTACATGTGAGCTGAACCTGATCGTCTGGGTGGTCATGCCAGATGAAACTTTCAGTTCCGGCGACTGTTTAGCGAGTCGACGGAGATTGAGTAGAACATGGGATCCCTGATGGATATGTGAGTAAACGACGACGGGTAACGACCCAGGATGTACACACCGCGAAAGACACTACAGAGATTTCGCAGCTGTAAATATTTACCTCAGTGACACTTCCAGCATCGGTGGCGAGAACTGCTTACAAAAAGAATACACCTGCCAGGGAGTTTTTGACTACCTGATACATCAGAGTATTTGTAAGCATTACAGCTAGGATACCGGGAGCATGAGTGATCAATGTAGGTGGCGAGCATCGAAGGCCTCACCGAATATGGCGGTATACGCCCAGGTCCCATCGCGCACTAGCATCAATAGTAGAGACCTATCATGGAGATAACACGCGGCGCTCCGGAAGAACTTGAATAAAGTCAACGTGAAAAGAAACGTCTCGAAACATAGAGAGAATATCCTGCATGTAGTATATGAGCATACAAAATGAACGCGTTGGCGTATGATATGTCGGCCCACCAGTAACATGCAAAAACCCGTGGCATTGAAGTGACGTCGCAGGTATTTGAGAATCCCATGTTCGGAACCGTCACAACAAGGATGCCCGTCATGCCAATAATCTCCATACAGTAGAAAGCTAGCGTCACTACTCTGATCGCTCTGTTTCCATGATACATGGCAAAAACTACCGCGCGCATCAAGGTCAGGCTGGAGATAAGACGATGCGACATTGCATACCTCGTGCAATCAAGATGAGTTCTACAACAACAATGATGGCCTCTACGCTTGCAAATTGGTAGATGATCCAGCCCCGACATTGCTCGTAAGAGAAGGTCTTCCCGGACGACACAGTATTCGTGAGATATAAGATTGTCCTGCAGGGTAAATTGGGGCACACCAATGCAGAGGACCGCTAATGCTCACCCCTGTACAAGATATGGAACATGTCTCACGAAAGCATAACACCACGTCGTCCACAATCGTGGTCCCCTATATTATAGTGAACATTATGTCAAACCTGCAGTCTTGTGACAAGAACGAAAAGAACGAACCGCCAGATATACTCTACCTATGGGAATGGCATCAGAGGGCTGTGTGAAACAAGTCTCGCTTTCAAACTTACCTCATCCGCGAGGTGGATAATTGTATCCCAAACGATGAACGCTGTTGCTGCAACAGCGACCCTTCCAACAACTGAAAGAATTTGCTCAACGCCGCCATGTATGAACTGGCTGAACTACTCACTAGGTATGTGAGAATCAATCTTCGGTCCCGCGAACGGTGAAGAGACGCGATCATCTGGGATCACCATCCTGTTGTGCAGGAATTGTAGGTCCTGGTGAGCTGATGAATATAAATGACGCGATGGGAGGCCGGCCGTCACACGGAAGTTTACAATGTCTACAACGTCCGGTTCATGCGGGATCTGCGATCTATACGCGTCCACAGTGAATCCGACAGCGGAGATCCAGACGATGGAAGGAAGTTGTCAAAAAGCCCCCTAGTGCGTGCAGTAAAATTGGGTCGGGCCTGATTGCTCGTCCAATTATGTATCTCCCGACATCGGATGCGGGATCAGGCACGCGATGGTGGTGAACATCAGCACCGCCACGCAGCGGCGCCGAGCGTATCAGTGAAAGTCGACCGGAGACGCTCGCTTGACACGATCCGTCTTCAATGTGCTTCCAGGTTGCATCTGATTCCCCGCTGTATGCAAAGACATCTGTTGAGGTCTTTGACTACATACACGAAGTACTAGGTACAGATTGTGAACCGAAACGTTAAGCCTTGAGAGTCGCGTGGAGATCTTCGGACGGCATAGCGTAACTCGAGAGATGGAACACAGCCTCGCATAACCAATATGGGACTCTCAGGCGTGCACGTGATTGACGTATTTCAGTCACTGATGCTCTGGATCTCAACGAGTCCGGGGAGCTTGCGACTCTCCACTGCTATTAGTGGCACAATAGAATAAGCGACATGCTCAGGAGCTCAGTTTCATGTCAACTTAGGGAAAACACGGTGCATGCCAGTGGGTATGCCGTCATGTCAGAGCTATGCGCCATGTGCGGAGGTGAGGGGGGCTCTGGCCGCTGGCGCTGGTGGGTAGGTATGAGCGCATGATATCGAGTTGTTCATGGCCGAGTATGCAAGCTCACCAGATCCCCTCGCGATCGTCCGCGCCCCTATTGAGAGTCATGCGATATGCTTACACGGGTGTGAGATCGTGCATCTCGTACACAGTCGCTCCGTCGAGGCCATCGTCGGTGACGAGGCTGGTCCGGTGCGAAACATGCGGGGTGAACTGCATCGTCCCGCCCAACGTCAAGGTAGTAAGCTCGCGTCTGTTAGATTGGATAGCCAGACGTCGGAGGTTGAGGAGGACGTGTGAGCCCTGACATTGACGCTGTAAGACAGGAGCAGGAGCACTATGATCATCAAGAGGCACGTACCGCAAAAGACATCACTGAAATTTCAGGGCTGTCAGGGTTCACGTACAGCGTTAGAGCACGTTGTGATAGTCAATCACGGAGTTCACTCACAAGAAACAGATGCCCGCAAGGGCGTTATGGGCGAGATGATACATGAGGGTATTCAGGAGCATTATCACTACCGAGCGATTGGTCACCGTCAACGCCACAGAGGTGAAGGTACCACAGCTTACCAAAAATGATAGCATAAGCCCATATGCCGTCTCTTACCAGCACGAAGAGGACGGATCGTTTTCCCAAGCGTACTGCTACACTTCGGAAGAACTTCACGAGCGTCAAGGCGAACAACACCGTCTCAAAGACTAGAGAGCAGATCCTGAGTTTTATCATCAACTAGGCGTCCAGATGTCAGAATGAACGCTGTGTAGACGTACCAATACGACGAGAGAATGCTTGGCGCGGATATGATAAGGCATGTATCGGAGAAGTCGACGCCTGGTATAGCGATGCTGAGGATAGTGATCATGGCTGCCACTTCGATCGTAAACAGGAAGAGAATCGTGAATAAGATCAATCGACTGCAGTTGTACATCGCATACACTGCCGCAGCATGTATCAGCCACAATAAGCCTGGATAGCTTGCACAGTGGCTCACCGCGTATTATGAGCACAGCTTCCACAGCCAGGGTGATAGCCTCGACCATTGCAAACTGGGCGATGATCCAGTCTTCGCAAGACATAGAGGCCCATGTCCTCCCGGATTGGGGTGCCGCAACCAGCGTCAGGATCGCACTATCGCGCAGGGTATGAGTGGAATTCTGTACAAACCGTTCGAAACGTTACCCTTGCGCCAGATACGGGATATGTCGAACGAAGACATAAGAAAACTGGATCCACGAGATCGAACCTCTGCTGTTGATGAAGCGTTTCAATGAGGCTGAAATGCGTCCGGCTACTATACAAACCTCCATACGTATTCGACCTATTGCCAATTCATTCAGATGACGGTCAGCGATACAGGGTCGGCACATACCTCGTCTCCAATGTGTATGATCGTATCCCAAACGAGGAAAGTAGTAGCCGCTACGGCTACTTCATTGGTCACTGCAACCTCCCGCTTAGCCCGCCACTCCAAACCTACCCGGATCGAGCTCACCAAATCCATGATTGTCCCCGCCGTGCATCACATTTCCCAGCGGTGCGGCGCGTGGCGCGTGGCTCATGGGGGGAATAAACGAACTTGCACCATCCCGCTGGTGCCGATATATAGAGATCTAAGGCGACGAGAAGCCTTCTCCGGGCGCTCCGGTGTGCTGCAGCTGGGTCCAGTCGCGGCTTCGTGTTATCCATCATCCACCTCTGCTAGCCGGACGACCAGTGCTCGCGCCCGGCCGGGACTGGGATGAGAGTATCAGAAGAACGGAGATGTCGGGCAGACTGCTCCTTCACAGGGAACGCGCTGCGACCGGACGACGACACGATGTGCGTTGGCGCGCGTCGTGGTCACATGCAGTCGCACTCGTATCTGAGCGACCAGGAAGCAGTGTAGTGGGCAGCTGAGATAAAGCAGAGAGCCAGCTCCGTGTGATCGGAAGATGGTAGCTGGACTATGCTACATGGGATGATGGACGCACGCGCTGCGGCTCCTGGAGGATCGATAGTGCGCCGATATCGACCCATATTTGTGCCTCACATCGCACGCACCGAAGAGCTTCGCGCGAAGTGCGTGCACTGGTCTATCTGACCGGTGTGCTGTGATTATCCGCTGCCTGACTGTGAAGACCGCAGCGCATCTTTACCTCAATGAGTGAGTTCCAACATTGCTCTTCAACAGTTCATCGGTCCGTAGGTCTTGATATCAAGGGATGAGAGTAAGCCCAGTCAGGCCTAGTTGCGGTGCACATCCTATGTCTCAAGTCTTGCGATCGGAGGATGCGTCACGTCGGAGCGCGAGGCAAGTTATTCGGGATTCCAGGGCCTATAGGCTGCGCGAGAAGTTGGACCACGAGGTCAGGAGACACAGTTGCCTTCCCGTAACCCATTGAATATAAAGCCGGACCATCCGTTGTTTACCGATGGCATCGAATTGTAGCAGTTAACGACACGAAGGCCAGGTACTAGTTGTGAACCGTTTGCCCAGACTCCCAGACTTTGCGTCTAGCAGAGTAAGACAGGAAAGCGCTCGTGATCAAGCGTAGCGTAGACGCCCAATATTAACGTGGGAAGACATTGGAGCTCCGACTCAATACGCCTATATAGCCACGAACTCAAAATTCTCGGGACTTCGACACCGACACCGTCTTCCTTCTGACGAAGTCGTTGCAATTCTGCTTGCTACGAATGGATAACCGCTTGCACTCGTACTCTCTTTGTGTCATGAATTTCTGTCTCCATCTGTCTTGCATCTCATCTTGCTCGATTCGCCGTGCCAACTCCTTCAGAGAACATGCCTTATTTCCTCTCTTCCGCACCCTTTGTGTACAGACGCAGCGGGTTCCCACCGCAGCCTCTGAAGTGGCTTTTTCTGGGTGCAATATGAATCACTTTCGTATATTCCTCTGTTATCCGCTCTCATCACGGTGCGGAGGTAAGTTTGGGAAGTGACATTTTTGCATGTACCCGTCCAGCGTGTCATACACGAATGTAGAATACATTTAATGAATTACAACTATGCAACGGTTCCCGAGTTCTCCAACTTCGTTTTGATGCTGTGTGATGACTGAGTGCGGCTTGTGTCGGTAGGTGCTTCTACGTCGAATGCCCGCCTGGTACTCAGGCGGTCGAGTGCACACTCTACATGGGTGTCGGAAGAAACTGTGTCTTGCATGCGGGAAAGCACAATCATGTACAGACAAGGCGAAATGTAAGTTCGTGCATGGCCCGTCCCAGACGGCTTCAGCCTTCAGGTGATGAGCTTGCTGTTCTTGAGGTTGCGCTGTATAACCGTATCTTGGACTATCAAAGACCAGCGCACCGACTCAGCACGAGCTCCCCACGCAAATACATCGCAGGCACTGACCGTCTCTGAGGATTTTCGTCGTCTGTTTCGTGTCCGTCACCGTCGTAAAGTGGTGGTAGAACGGTCGTTGCGTCGGCGAGTAGTCCTTTTGAATTTGCGCGAACTTACGGCGCATATCTGTCGCGGCGACCCACATCAGCCCTAGTATCCGGATTCATCGCACAATTGCGCACGACGTACATTGCGCGGCGCTCTCGTAGTTGTTCGGGCGGTCACCGTAAGAGATGATGAACCGTCCAAACTGAATACCGGCCTCGAGCTTCGCCTGCAGGATGTCAACTTTGTTCAAGAAGAGCACCAGGCTGGTGTGCGAGAGCAGCACATTCGACACGATGGATTTCCACAGGAGCACCGAGTCCTCCTACGGTTGAGATCAACAACATCGAACAAAGGGGGCGCTTGGACAAGTTCACGTACAACACGATTGACGCCCGCATCCTCGTCCAGGACCTGATCAAAGCAACTCAGGGGGGCCAAGAATATGATCGCACTATCGGAACAAGAGAACATCATCAACGCCAATCCCCCGCAACGGCCCTGACGCTGAAACTCACTCCATATCGTCAAAGTAGGGCGCCCACGCAGCTGTGATTAGGTTCAGCCACAATCAGAAGGAGCAATGTGCATTCCATATTCGCAGACAGACCTCTCTGCTCGTGGGGAAGATCCGGTGGTAAGTGGGCATTCGAGTAGCAGGACGAGACACGTACTAGTGACCGATGTCCGCCGACGTCAAATATCCGCCAATCGCGAGAAATTGGCATTCGACCTGTACGTGCGTAAACGGAATGCTCTCTATACACGCACTGCGCGCTTCCAGGATGTACTTGCCTTCCCGAATGGTGAAACGGTACTCCGAGACACCGAGGGTCTTTAGCCTCGCGCGCAGGATATCATCTGCGACCCGAGTCAGTGTATGTTCCCTAGTGATTGCGCGCCGCATACCGTCTGTGGGCACGTATCGTGGCGAAGTGATCCTGTCCAGGTCATCGAGGAAACTATGGCGCGATTCATGAGTACTTGACATACAGCCCAGCCGCCGCGATACTCACAAGCCAGGTGAGTCCTGCAGCCTCACTCTCCTTCCGCGCAACAGCTGTCTGATCGTCTCATCATGCCATAGCGCTATCATGTCGTCCCTGCACGCATACAGGATTCGCCCAGGGTCCTAAGTAACACCGTTCAGTATCTTGGCCAGCTA
This sequence comes from Gelatoporia subvermispora B, assembly GCA_000320605.2. Classification (NCBI taxonomy): domain Eukaryota; kingdom Fungi; phylum Basidiomycota; class Agaricomycetes; order Polyporales; family Gelatoporiaceae; genus Gelatoporia; species Gelatoporia subvermispora. The sequence continues at coordinate 1,102,352 of KB445802.1, forward strand.
AGTGCGCGCGCGCGCGATCGAGGCCTCTATCAACACACCTCAGGATCGTCCCAATCGATCGCATCGCTCTCGAAGCTGCCCCGCGGGTTCGTCACAAGGCGACTGAACATGCCCTTCCACGCGAACTGCGAGTTGACCGCAACCTCCCTCGCGCGCGCCGCGGCCACCGCCGCGGCCAGCTCCGGCTGCGCCGCATGGGCGTGCGCGAGCTGCGTCGCCTCGCGCTCCGCCGAGCCCGCCGGCGTGAGCTTGCGCACGAGCGCGCTCTCGACCTGCAGCAGTGGGGACAGCCGCATTTTGAGCTTCAGGTGGTCCGCAGTCAGCACGGGCGGCGCCGCGGCAGGGTCGTCGGAGTCGTCGTGCGCAGATACGGGAGAGATCGGCGGGGATGCGCCCGTGCCCGCGTAGAGCTGTGCCTGCGCTTCGGAAATGGCCTCCAGAATGAGGCGAATCGAGCGCACGACGTTGAGGTGGACGACCGCGCGCCAGGACGCGCGCTCCGCCTTGAAAGCCTGCAGGAAGGGCGGGCGAGATCAGAAGAGCGGTGTGCGCCCGAAGGAGGAGCATACTTTCGGGGAGTGTAATAGCTGGAAGTCTGTGAAATTCGTCAATAAATGAAAGCTTAATCCAAGAAGGTGCGAAACTTTGCAAAACCGCAGACCATCAGACGCACAACAAAAGCGCGCAGCAGCTTTGGGAGTCGAAATTCCGCTGAGACGCTGGATATTGCCTTCAGCAGGTCTCAGAACCGAAGACCGTGGGCCGCGCAGCAGCGGCTGGGACAGACGGGACCGGCACGCAGCTCAGCCACCAGATACTGCCCAGATAGCGCACGTATCTCCTTCACGTTGACTGTTGCTACACGCATGACGGTCTACGGTTCGGAGATCTGCTATCATCTGGCGCAAATAGCTCCCGGTGTCGGGCAATGCACTGACGTTGAGCCAAGGGCGCGCATGGCGCCGGAGCAGATTGCCCACGATTAAAACAAGCTTTGATGATGTCGAATGACCATTGCGCGCCCGAAGGTCTACGGTCTCGCAACCAACTGTCAGGCTGAACACTCACTCTTCAGCGTTGTCGACTTTCCTGGATTCTTCTAGTCAGACCTTCACGCGTTCAGATATTGCTGCATGCCACATACCTGATTCGCTCTGACCTGCAGCCGCGTCTCAGCGCGTGTGATCGGACTACATACTATGAAAGCGTACCCAGCAGCAGAATCTTCACGGGTTTTGGACCGCGTCTCTGCGCCTTTTCCTCCCGTTGGAGCTCCTCATCGATCATATCCGACACGCGCTTCGCCTCCGTCTCTGCCTCGAGCCTTGCAACACGCTGGGCCTCTGTCTCATTGGGCGGGGGCGCGAGGAGCTTGGCGAGGGGGTCGCCCGCAGCCGCGGTCGTCGAGCGGGCAGGCATGGTGGGCAAGGCGAGAAGAGGGAGCGAGGAAACGAACGGGAGGGGGACGCACGCGGCGGTTCGCGGTCGCGAATATATGTCTGGGACGAGGCAGGGCGAAGGCCTGCCAGGATCAGACTCATGACATAACGACGTGCTCGTTCTGAGCTGATTCGGGGCAAGAGCGAAGTTCGAATGGGCGGGGCCTGATTCGATTTGGAACGTCCACAGCTGATGTGAGGAAGCGACCTTGCCTGCAGCGTGCCCCCGGCCGCATGGCCCGTCACTCGGCCACGCCGCATCCCATCAGGGTCAGGCCCAACTTTCGCATTACAGACCCTCTACTGCGGGCTTCTCCGAGAGCTATCAGTTTGCTGTGCCTCCTCGTGTGAAGGCGAATTGAGCACGAGGAGTCGCCGTGAGTCCGCACATGGACAGTGCAGTGCTGACAGTAGCGCAATGATTCGCCTCGATATTGCAAGGCGAAGGAGGCCAGGATGAGGCGAATTCGATAAGATCAGGACGTGCCAGCATGTCAGCTCGAGTAGTAGACAGTATAACAAATACGAGCAGTTGCTGAAGCGCATGTCAGAGCGTTTCAAGTCTATAAAAGTATTTCTCATGGCTTCTTGCAGGTTTCTGGAGGTCAAAAAAGTCGAATCTGTGTGCGCTCAAAAATTGTCAGCAATTCGGCCCCTCGAACTGCCGACGAGCGGCGACTAGAATGACCATCACTACGACATCTGTGGCTTTTCGAGCATAGATAGGTATAGATAGAACTGTATTTGTAAAAACATCGCAAAACATTCTTGAGGCATAACATGCTGCTAGTGCCGAAAAGCTTATGCAGATCCTTGGGAGCTAGAATGGCACGTACAGTAGCTTGATGATAGGAAACTTTCAGAAGTATTCTTATGATGATATCGGACTCGTCACCATGAGTTGCGGAGGTGGAAGGAGTCCGGAAGCCTTGAATTCTGTGGATGGCGAATTCTTGCTAGATGGAGACCTCGAATGGACAATCATTGTGTCTGCGGCAATCAACCACCCATGGTCAGTGTTCACACATCCAAGGTTTCCCGACGAACACAAGACAAGGCTTCGCCACGAACCTGGCTCCCTTTGGCAACCTTTCTGTCTGGTAGCTTTCTGCCGGCCGGACGCCGTTAGCGAAAATTTGCGTCCGAAGCCATCAAAGAAGGAAGTTCAATTGATTCCGTCTGCGTCGCGGTGGGAATACGTGGGCATGACATAGTCCGAATAGCGCCAGCCCCGACCTCACGCGCGCTGGCATAGCAGCGCTCCCGCGAGGACCTTTGACTTCATCGTGCCTGCTTCCGCACGCGCACTGCGCCGCCCCCCGAGTTTCTCGGGTAGAGCCCTTTCCCCTTGGTGCGTGCAGCGCTGCGCCGACCGACACATCGCAAACGAGCGTCCCTGCACGACGTGTAGCCAGCCGGCTATCAACGCGCGAGAATTTCGCTAAGCGTGTCAAATCGTGCCTTGTGCTCGACGCGGGAGACACCCACAACTGCCAGTGATGGCACCGTCGCGACCGCTCCGCGTCGAGGCATGAATTAAGCTGCAACCAGACTGGGCGCGGATGCCGTAACGCGTAACCAGCGGCGCACCATGGCATCCCCGCAGCAGTACGTGTCCTCTCGAGCCCCTGCGACGCAGCGCGCGAGCTTCCCCAGACATGCCAATGGAAGGCGCGGAGCATCCATATCCAGCGAGCATCTTCGGGCATCGTGTCCAAGCTCCTAGCAACCTGCGTCCTTGGCCCGCGCCCCGCGACTGCATGGAACGTCCGAGAGAACCCCAGAAGCAGCCCACTGAGTTTGTTCCCCATTCGGGCAGAAGCCCGGGCCGCCGTGCACAGGGAGCCGAGTTAGAATACGTATGATACACACGGACAGATTCGAGCCTGAAGACACAAGAGCCGAGTACGGGATGTTTCGTAGAGCAGCTCATTCAGAAAGATTCCTGCTGCGTTCCCCAGTCGCGCTCGTCGGCGGAGGAAATGGGCCAGGATGTCCAGGACGACATAGAGCGCCGCAGGGTGGAGCCGAATGACCAGGCCGGCGTCTGCGCGTTCGTCAATCTGTCCATTGCGCGCTTCCAGAATTCCAGCTATACTTGTCAGCCGCGCACTCGTCCTCCCAACACAGCACTCTTTGGGTCAGCTCCAGCTTTTCTTCCATGTTACCCGCACCGGGGGCAGTAGTTGGAACCAGTACACAGCTCGGCGATGTTGCTGCTATTCCCGTGGAAGCGAATCAGGGGCACGTCTTGCAGACAAGGAAATGCACAGAATGGGCATGAGAGCGGGGAGGGTTTAATTCCGCGAAGACGCCGATATTCAGGGGGGCCGCAGAACCGCGCACGGATAATCTGCCGGGCCGGGGTTCTTGGGTTCTGCCCTTGTTCTGTGTTCGGACCCGGTCGCAGTTCTTGCCTCCTGGGTTGGACTGGGTTCTTTGTGCGAGAGGCGGATCAGGAGGGGAGGGGGGATGGGGCAAGTTGGGTTGTGTTGCGCGAAGGTGCCTTGTACATTTCCGCTTGTCATCCTATGCACGAGATCTACCGCTAGTACGTGTCCGCATCATCCCAGACTTGAGCTGGCAGATCACGTTCGCCCGAGATTGAGATACCCCGCATGGGCAGCGAGCCAGATGCAGAGCAGAGCAGGCATCTCTGCGCAGGCCCGCGACGTGCCGGTTAGCGGGGCCGAGCGCGCGAGCGCACTATCACCTGTACTCGGACAGCTTCTCAGCCAGATACAGCCTGACGGCCGTGATATATTGTATGCGGGCCCATCTGAGAGGAGAGCAACCCAGTACAAATTCGGCATGGCAGGCAGATGTTGCGAAGTCGTGGTAGCCCAGGCCGCATAGTCCACGTCATGGTGAAATCTGCGTCAACGGAAAGACACTTCGGAATCGCGGGAATAGAAGCTAGGGAACGCGTGCACTCCAGAGAAAAAGCTTTTGGGAGGGGACCGTTGACATCGTGGACGGGGCATGTTACGGGCTGCTTGACACCCATGGGACCAACTTGAGCATCCAGCAGCATAGTAACCCGTGACCAGGACGCTCGAGCCGCAGCTCGCCGGGGTATTGCAAACAGACATATTGCAAGTGAGAGCCAAGACGAACGTATGTACACATAACAGGAGCAAGGATTTCAACGGTCCACGAGGAACGTCCGAGATTTGGGTATCATCAGAGCCACTGGCACAGGACAAGAACCACAGGGTATCAAGTTCGGGTATACAGGGAGGCAACACGACAACTTCGCAGCCGAGGAGACGAGTATCACGTGCAGGGTATTAGGAAACATGGTGTCCGATCGCAGAGAGCAGAGATCCTGACGAGTCGAGTAAAGCGCGATTGCAGCGCATGAAGGGGCCATTACGCCTCTTCACAACGTGTCGCGTGCGTGGGCGATAATGGGGTAGTTCCGCCCGTTGCGCACGCGGGTCTGTACCCAACATTTGAACGCGCCCTCCGTCGTTATCTTCGTGCAGCGGGCAGCGCCCACGCCCACCGCCTGGAGTGCGACCGTGAAGCCTATCTTCGCCTCGACGCGCCGCACGAACGCGGCGAGCGTCACGTCCTCCGGCACGCGCAGCTTCCAGAGATCGTCCGTGGCAGGCACCGCGACCTTGATGATGATCTGCCCGTCCTTCGGCAGCCAGCGCGCCGCGGGGTCCTCCTGCGTGCCCTGGTCGACGTACGGGAGGAACGAGGGAGGGCTAGGTCGCGCCGCGATGGGCTTCATCCCCGGCGGGATGTTCTCCTTGCCCGGTGTGCGCCGGACCTCGCGTAGGTGTGCGCTCTTTATGCGCTTCGGGAGGTTGTGGATCGAGGCGAGGACCATCTTGGGGTTCTTGGGCGCCGAGGGAGCGTGCGTATAGGCGAGTGTGGTTGCGATGGTGGCGGACATTGTGGTGCGAGCAGTGCGTGGTGGTGGTGCAAAGCTGCCGGAGACGAGCCCAGAGAGAGTAGCTATGAGGCATCATTGCGGTACAGACGATCCTAGGCTGACACGGCGGTAGTCTGATTGCGGAGGAAACCAGCTCTCGAAGCGCACGTGAGAGGGCCGGTCCAGATCGAGATGAGAGGATCAGCTTCGTGGCGCACGTACGTCCAGGTCATTGCATTAGTAGGTGGAGGAAGGGGTACAACGTCGGCCACAGATTCACCAGACAGTGCATGCAATGCAATGAGTTGGCAAATGCTGTGTCTCCCACAAGGGAGAGATAATCCGGAGAACTCGGCACGTCACGTGCGAGGAGATGCCCGACCAGGTTGAGATGCGTGCGCCAAGTTCACGGTAGACCAGCCGTCCGGGAGGTTACGTTGCGCAGAACAAGGAAAAGCAGCCACATGTCGCGTAGTCCATCGGAATGCAGTGCAGCACGTTGGCCACAAACCACCAGGAGATCGATCAGGAGGGATGCCACATGGGCCGCAGTTACTTCGTGAAGTGGCTATGCTGTGACGGTGTACGAGTCAGCGTTCTCCTAGGCTGACACAGCGGTGGTCTTATTGCTGAGCAGTGAGGTAGCCAGTTCTCGAAGCGTACATGGCAGAGGTCTGGTCCAGATCGAAATGGGAGCCGAATCCACGGTAGTCTTCCCGTCCTGGGGGTAATGTTGCAAAGAAAGCCAGCCACATATTCCTGATCACGAGTGTATTCCTTCGCCATGAGGTGCAAGATGACTTCGAAGGACAGCTACATTGGGTCGCGCCACGAGTAATGTTTTCATCGAGTGGCTATGCTGTGATGGCAGACGAGTCAGTTGCAAGCGATAACCACATATAATAATAGAAGCAGATCGAAACGTGTCAGCTTTCCGTTCTGTACCTGCATCCTTGAGCGGTTCCTCCCGACAAGGTTTGCCGGAGAATATACCTGGACAAGGATGCAGGTAGGGGGATCACCGAGGAGGTCCTCTCCCAGTAGAAATTGTCATCGCACAGCTATCCGCAGCCTACCCCATGACATTTGCTCACCTTGTAGCGCCCAGTTGCTCGTAGAAGCGTGTACATGTGTTTCCTTGAAGTGCGTACATGTGTCTCCTCGGACTGGAAGTCAATTCACCACAAACCACAAAAACGCGCAGACTCTGAACTGAGCCTGCCAGTGGCGTATACGGCTGCTTGTCGCATGTATTGCATTGCTCCATGCGCGTGTCTACGGTTGAGACTGAAGGCCTTGTGTGGATTTTGAGGAGAGAAGGATGTGGCCACGAAAGACCCTGAGCGATGTATGAACAAGACAAGTACCTGCGCAGCCACGACGGAACGTGGCCACCTGCCTGCTTGTCGCGTCAACACGGCCAAATAACGCGCATTTTAGTATGCGCATTTTAGCGCCGACGCCACCATTTCTTTGCGCTGGAGTTTTCTTCTTGACGTCCGCATTGACGAGGCCCCTATAGATGGGAAACAACATGAGTTCTCAAATCCCTTCGTTTGACGAGAATAGAGCAACTTTGATACCCGCCATACCATCTGGCACCCCTTCAAAGTCCACGAAGACGCCCAAGTCTGATGTCAAGAAGTCGCTCCAGTCAAGCTTAAATGCGAATGCAAAGAGTGTCTCACATCCCGGAGCCCGAAAGCAGGGGACCGCCGTGGCTACTAAGCCATCAACTTCGCTCGCCATAAATTCCCCGGCGCAAACGAAAGTCAACACCGCACAAACAGCCTTGAACCAGAGGCCCGCGCGCCCTCCAGGCCACATCAGCGCTAAATTGGTCCGCCGGGACATTCCACCTCTGGCAGATACCATGTCAAGCACGGAAATGAACTCGAACAGTGCTGCCACTGCACACGCAGCGCTTCCACAGATAGCACAGCCCGCTAATGTTACGCCACCCAAGGAGACACTGCCCTCGAGCCCAACACGAGGTCCGAGTGGCGGACTTGGCCACCCAGTAGCCTCCGGCTCGAATATTCAGCTCCCTATAAAGTCGCCATCGAGACATATTGAGTTACCCATAGACATGTACGAACAACACGACTATATACAAGACGACTCTTGGATGGACGTGTACGTCGAGAACGAGCCCCATGTCCTCCAGTACCCTACGCTCGGATTGGGCGCGGAGATCCCGGCTCCAGCGAACCAGTGAGTCTTACCCCTGAATAATATTATGAATGAGTCTGACGCAATGCAGCATGCATTTGACCCTGGCGCACTCCACGTACACTGACGGGTGAGTCGCCAAGTCTTTAGGGCCCACGAAGTTGAGAGATACTCACGCACCCATAGTGTTCAGCAGTTTTTGCTCCAGGCAGGAAATGCTGAGCAATTCGATGAGAACGAAAGCGTGCACAAGGCTGTGGAGAAGCTCGGTCTCAGCGACCAATACCAGAGAATCCCCGGTATGACCGTCGCACTCATGCCGCATCAGACTATCGGCGTCGCTTGGATGCTCGAGAAGGAGAGAGGTGCCCAGCAGGGCGGCTGTTTGAGCGACGAGATGGGACTCGGAAAGGTCTGCTAAGTATCCACTGTTTCGGGACATTTGCTGATGTAGTTACCGACAGACCGTCCAAATGTGCGTCAGATCTGGACTATATGCGCTCTGAAACTGACTATATGCGCTCGAATCTTCGCATATATACATCCTACAGAATCTCACTTATGATCGCGAACCGCTCTCGGGACCCGCTCTACAAGACGAACCTCGTTGTCGCTCCACTCGCATTGCTTGACCAATGGCTGCTCGAAATCGAGACGAAGACTGACTGTGACCTGAAGTGTCTCATCTATCACGGTCGGTTTTCCGCTACAACATAGATTGCCTCGGATGCTAACATCCCATATTGGCAGGGCCCAACAAACCGAAGAAAGTTGCCGATTTGCTGAAGTACGATGTCGTTTTGACGACGTATACGGTAGCCATCGTGTATGATTAAGCAAGCTGTAGCAGTCCTGACTTCTTTCTAGACACTCGCTCTCGAATGGCCTGATGAAGAGGAACAAGAGCGAAAGGCGAAGCGACAGAGGAAGAGCAAGGGTGGTGATGGCTTCATCGTCGACGATCTTGCCGAGGATAGTAGACCTAAGGGCAAGAAGAAGAGAGAACGTCAGTATCATTCTTCTCTTTTCATGCAGCTGCTGACAAGTGACACTGAAATAGTTGGGCCGCTGATGCAGACGCATGTTAGTAGCATGTAATGGCTTTCACTTGGCGAGCACTAACAGTGGATGTTCGTTCAGTGGTACAGGGTCATCCTTGACGAAGCTCAGAATGTTAGGAATAAGCGGACCCGTATGTATACCCAGCACTTCTGTCATGACATGCCTGACCAGATGTCCAGGGGGCTCCCGAGCTGTCACGCAATTGGATGCCAGATTTAGGTGGTGCCTCACCGGGTATATCTCAGAGACTTCCGATTATCGGATTTCCACTCACAGCATTGTGCAGGACCCCGATCGTCAACTCGCTTTCCGACGCCTACGGTCTCCTGCGTTTCTTGCGCATCCGCCCGTGGTGGGACTGGAATGAGTTCAACGCGAGGATAGCGTTGATTGAGAGAAAGTCGCGTAAGTTCACTCATTGAGATTCATGGAAATGGTATTGAGGTGTGTCCGGTAGCTCAATTGGCCGCCGAACGACTGCAGGCAATCTTTCAACTCATGCTCCTGCGCAGGACGAAGAACTCGGTAAGCTGCCTTCACCTTCTCTATTGCAATATTGACCGTTTTGTCCTCGCTTCCCTAGATGCTGGACGGGAAGCGCCTCATCGAGCTCCCAGACAAGGAAGTCAACCTTGTCAAACTGCAATTTACCTTAGAAGAACGCGACATCTACAAGATGGTAAACTCACTGTTCATCCACTTCCGTGAAATCTGACGCAAGAATTGGCCGATGCAGGTCGAGCAGAGGTCGCAGGCTATTTTCAACAGATACCTGCGGGCGGGCACCGTTCTCAAGTGAGTAAACAACCCTGCGTCTCCGGTCAACTTATTAACGATCCGCGTATAGGAACTATCACCAAGGTCTGATTAGCTAGTTGACTTCGTTTCGCGCGTACTGACATACCCGCAGTCCTTGTTTTGCTCCTCCGCTTGCGTCAAGTCTGCTCTCACCCGTGCTTAATCCATGAGAACGTCGAGGCCTTCGTCGAGGGCAAGCTTCTCGCAGACAAGCAGTACGACCTTCGCTATGAGCTCGAGCGCGCCCGCCAGCTGGTATCTCCGGAATTTGTCGAGAACATGAAGGCGCATTTCAAGCTCATGATGATGGAGCGTGTGGAGGCGGAGAAGCAGGTGAGCATATGCCTGTGTTTTCACTAAATCTTTCTGACATAGACGTTTGCAGTCCGCAGATGCGGTGATTGAGGACGAAGAATGCCCCATCTGCTTTGATGCCTACACAGATCCAGTTGTGACTCCCTGTGCCCACCTGTTCTGTCGGGATTGCATCCGTGAGTTTATTCAGTTATATAGGAACTATCTCAGCTGAATACATGGTAGATAACGTATTGAACATGGAGCATGCCGACGAGGGTGGCGACGGCCAACCGAAGTACAAGGCCGACGAACGCCCGTGCCCGAATTGCCGCGCTGTGATCTCCAGAAACAAGCTCTTCTCCCGGCGCGCATTCGAACCCGCTGATGAGGAAGTCGCCGATACCGCTACCACTTCAACTACCACCTCCACGGAGGTCGAGGTCCTAGACGTGGACGCGGTCGCAAACTTTGAGTCTGGCAACTCATCGGACGTCGTGGAGAGCCCCCGGTTCGTCCGCGGGAAGTCTCTTCGCAAGCGCAAGCACCGGCACATCTTGGATGACTCCGATGTGGAGTTCGTTGATGACGATAGCATGAGCGACTTCATCGTTGAGAGTGACGAGGACGAGGAAGAGAAGGACGCCCGTCGCGCGCACAGGAAGCGCCTGGGCAAAAGGCGCGCGGCTATGGTCCTTGACTCCGACGAAGAGATGGAATACGACGACGATGTGATCTGTGGCACCAAACCCGCCCCTATCGACGTGCCCATGGCAGACATCAAGATGATGCCAAAGTTCTTGCCGTCGACGAAGATGAAGGTGCGTACGCTTTGAACGATGTTGAGTGTAGATCTAATGAAGATGCAGTATATGATGGAACTGCTGATGACCTGGGCGAACGAGCACCCTGAGGAGAAGGTCAGTCTTGCTTTGCCCCTTTGGCACGGCACGTGACTGACAGCGACAATGCAGACCCTTGTGATCTCCCAGTGGACACAGTGCCTGCAGCTTGTGTCAGACTACTTGACGGAACACAGTTTCCTTCACGTGAAGTGGGTACCCCTATCAGGATCAAATGTCGATAGATATTTGACCGACGTCTACTTAGGTACCAAGGCGACATGAACCGACGCAAGCGTGATCAGGCGGTCAGAGTTTTCATGGCCAAGGACAAGGCCACAATCATGCTCATGAGGTACGTTGGGTGCTAAAATTCCAGCGGACGGCAGTGACTGACCTCCTGCCCGTCAGCCTGAAATGCGGAGGCGTCGGTCTCAACCTCACTCGGGCAAATCGTGAGTACACAATCATTCGTATCAGAGTTCTCTACGGTTAACAATTGCATTACAGGGGTGATTTCTCTGGATCTGGGCTGGAGCGAGGCTGTGGAGAGCCAGGCGTTTGACCGCGTCCATCGCCTCGGACAGACGAGAGCATCGCATATCTACCGACTTGTGATCTCCGACACCGTCGAGGATCGCGTCCTGGCGCTACAGGAGCGCAAGAAGAACCTTGCGGATGGAAGTCTGGGAGAGGGAACTGGACGGAAGATGAATAGTGAGTACTTGCTCTTACCTGCGCTTATCACGATAACGCTGACCCCGTACCTCTCAAGGACGAAGCGTCCGCGAGCTGGCCTACTGTGAGTATCGGTGTGATCCGTCCCCCTGAGATCCAAGAGCTGATGAATGGATGTAGTGTTTGGCCTGGATCATAGAGGCCATGCGCTCGACAATAATTAAAGCAAGACCATGGAACGCTATTCTCGTACGTGTCTCCTCGAAGCAAATCTCTGTATTCAAATCCGCTCTGCCGTCGCCTGGTGCGCCTTGTTCAATCGAATTGCTTTCCTGAACTTTGCACTCTGTATGCTATTGTACATGACGCGTATATTGCCCAGTCCCTGTAGACCTAGCGATCGTAATGTACTTTAGCCTTCCAATTCATACGCATATAGCTGCCGGTTTATTTCTGACTTATGTGCGAATTTTTTGTCGCATTCTCCTTGCCTTTGTCATTGTACTCGTCATTCTGTTTGTATCAATGTTTTCTCCCTCATGCATGTGCTATGTTGTCGCCGAAGATGCGGACGAATACATGTGGTTCGGCCTTGCAGTAGATGTTCCGGGCCGAGAACCGGCGGCGGGAGTCTGGGCTATTTTTTCGGACTCCGCCGGGAGTCCGCCACAATCTTAGTTCATCGTCCTCCGTCGACAGCGACTAGCACGAGTCGACGTCTGGCTGCCCCAGTCTGTTGTCGAGCGCGATGAGCGCGTACTACCCCGACGCCCGCGACCGCCGCTACCCTATCTCTTTTGCTCCCGCGCACCATGTCTTTCCAGTTGCATCACCCGCCATCGACACCACTCTCACCAATATTGATCCCAATACTGTGACCCCCAACCCTTCGCACGCTCTCGGCAATGGCATGGACGAAGTGGCGGCAGATGCGGACGCGGAGTCCGCCCCGAGCGACCCATCCCGCAGGTGCTCAGTCCGGGGGTGCCAAGCAGTGCTTCCGCATGGGTACAGCTTGAAGATGTGCGAATCGTGTCGCGGACGACACCGGATTTATGCCACTACGAAGAGGCAGAAGCGCAAGATGGAGAAGGCTGCGCTCGGTGCGCAGGTCGCCGCCCAGGGTCTCGCGTGGATGCCCCAAGACCAAGACGAGGAGCAGCCACGGCATGGGCAGTGCATTTTGGAGGTTGGGACACGTCAGAAAACGCGTCCGGTGGAGGTGAGTGTCGGTGATATTTGTAATTGCCTTCCATTGTTTCTGGTACACGTCTTCTGCTGTTCCCTCACCCAGTACTGTGTTATATATATGCGCGTATTCATAGCTTTTCACTCATGGGTGAGCGGGTGCCTTTGATCAGAGGCCGAATATGACCCACTTTTCTTGACCTATCAATTTCGGAACTGGTGAAATGTCTTAATCACTCTCCGCCAATTTCTGGGGTCTCTGTAATCCGGCGAAATGCCTCATAAGTGCCCCTTGGACTTGCGAACAGTTCTTTTTAAGCTCTGGCTCAATATTCAACCGCGTGTATACACTGCGACACCCTTTATTGATGTCTACATACCAGGTCGCGCATGCTACTCCTGTTGCTCCAGTGCATCCACCAATCCAACCTTCTCATACGCCACCAACACACGTCCCGAATACATATCCCTACTCTGCGTCCGCATGGGAGCAATCCGCACTTGATCCCCGACTCTTCTCGCATGCCATGCAGCCCGCATCCCCTCCACTTAATCTACCACCACCCCACACTGGTCACTCCGAACTCGCCAACGCATTAACGCTCCCCCCTCCCTCGAGCAGTGTGTCCCCTGGCGTCGCTTCCTCACGCCGCACACCTTCGCCTGTGCCCATGCTCGTCCCAGTGCACAACGAGCCTCTGCCTGAAGGTGCACGCGAGGAAGATGCGCTGCCTCCGCGCTACTGCTCCATTAAAGGTTGCAAGGCACTTGTATCCGGGAGCTCCTTCTTCAAGATGTGTCAGCCGTGCCGTGACCGGTACCGCAGCTATGGTACGACAAAGCGAGCCAAGTGGCGGCGCGAGAAAGACAAAGCAGTCGCGGCGATGATGAAGAGTGGATCGGAGAGCGGCGATGGTCTTGTAGCGCAGGCGACGGGTCAGACGGTACCCAGCGCTGAAGGCGACCCAATGAACCCACAGCTACCCCCGCGCATGTGCACGGTGTCGCATTGTCGCGCGGTCCTCCCGGGGACGTATCCATACCTACGCTGTGAGCGGCACCGCGTTCAGAACCGGCACCACAGTCGATTGAAGCGTGTGCGGGATAAGGAGAGCAAGGCGCAAGCGTGGGACGAGTGGAGTGCAGCGCTCGCAACGAACGGGACTGGGGCGACACATGCTTCGCACGAGCAGTCTTTGCAGGATCAACACATATACACGATGGAGATGGAGGAGGAACTCGAACTCGACCAGTCTTCCGGAGTTATTGAGGCCAGCCCGGCGGGTGCACCACAAGCGGGGGTTCCGCCCGCCGCGCGAGGTACGAGGCGGACAAACCATGTCTGCAGCATTCGTACATGCTGCAATTTGCTGTCGCCACACACACCGTGGAAAATGTGCGATGAATGTCGCGCGCGAGACCGTGCGACGCGCAAGGACAAGGCCTCGCGTAAGACCGGCAAGGAGGAAGCTGATAAGGATGCGCAGGGAGATGTGGATGGTGAGGACGGGGGCTTATCACAGCCCGCTCAAGACGAGCAGAACACAAGCACGACAGCACAAGATGCGGCATCGGTGCAAGACATCGTCATGCCTATACCTCCGCCAGCTGCTCCCGTTGAGACGAGCCCAGTAACGGGCGAGGCATCCGCTAGCTCATCGACCAACCTGATCTTCATGGATCCCATTCTCCCTGAAGCTTCTCGGTCTGCATCCGCTTCAGGATCTGCAGAACAGCCTCCGGAGGTACCGCCGGCTGCCAGTGGCAAAAGGCGTACGTCTAGGCGCAAAGACAAGACAGCGAAATCAACAAGTGAGAGTGAGAAGCGATCCGGAGGGGAACCTGGTCCATCGACGAGCGCTGCATCCTCGAGCACATCTCACTCCGCTGGCGCGTCATCCTCTGCGACGGGTACGGCCGACGCGCCCCAGCAATATGGCACGCATATCCCCCCTCCTTATCCGATACCATACTACGTCCACCCTTCGTTCATGCCCGCGTATCCTGGGACCAATCCCACGCAGTACACTTACGCTCCGCCCTACCCACCACGTCCGTACGTCCCCGGAATGTACCAACCGTCGCCCTTCCCGCCGTATGCGCAACCATACGCATACCCCGCACAACCGTACCCGGCCCCTTACCCCGCTCAGACGTATGCTACACCAGCTGCGGCTGCGACGTCGCAATCACCTCCTACTCCGCCTTCATTACCTGTGTACACCGCTTCGTTCGTCGCGCGCCCCGACCACGGCGACACATCATTCGGTCCGCCCGAGAGCGCACCCACTACGCATTATGCCACGTTCTCAGCGCGCACGGGCGAGGACTGCACCGCGCCACCACGAGCTCCGCGAAGGCGGGCGCTTGGGGGTTCGAACAAGCGTCCTCGAGAGGACGAAGCGGAATCGCCGCCGATGGCGTCGCTCATGCTGCCCCCCATAGCGAACTCGGATGGTGCGAGAAGCTACGAGTCTAACACGTCCGCGGCTGAGGGCGAACACAGCGGAAACGGCATGAGCGGGACGCAGGAAAGTACCATCGTCACTTTGGTGAGTATGTGCGCCGGGTTCGTGCGAGTATTTTGTCCGGGCACGGTTGGCTGACGATAGTGCTGCCGTCACTTTGCAGACGTGCAGCAATCCGAACTGCCATCGAACACTTCCTTCGGGGACCGTCGGCTCGCTGTGTGCGCGCTGCAGGGAGCGTATGCGCAAGAAGCAGATGAAGGCAAAGCAACGCTTTAGGCTCGAGCCCCGCGCGTTATTGGGCCGTTCGTCGGTTCATCATTCGACGGAAGGCACCCCTCATAGCGATTGAGGAGGCGGTGACATCTGCAGTGTCGCCTCTGACGCAAGTGGTGACACGCTGACCTCGTCTCAATATGACAAAGGACTTTGGTGCTCAAGAGACAAGTCATTCACTGTGAAACGTTAAATCTTATTAGACTGTCCATGTATTAGTACGCTTTCGCCGCTAACTGCCTCGATAATCCATGTATACTAGTCACGGAGAAATTTGATGCTCCTAAGTTTACATTACTCCTGATCGCATGGGTTGACACAACGTCGTGGCTAGAGATAATTGTCGAGGTTATCACCAGCAAAACTACCATCTCTGGTTTTCCTCGGAGTATGTGGAGCAGACAGTGCAGCATGTCAGCGTATTAAGGCTTAGAATGTCACACTATCTGCTTCGTATTTAAGATATGCTTCGTCTCTAAGATAGAAGGTCTCGTATATTCCAGATTTACTCCAGAGGATTCCCTCGGCTTCGTGTTCGCCCATGCACTCTACAGAGCGGAAACATCTCTTCAAATATGGACGAGAGCGCTGCAACAGCTTCTGCAGGAAATAGGTCTGTTGCTCGATTGCTAACACGCTCTCCAATAAGTAGACACAGTCGAGTACAATGAGGGGTGCGATGAAAGGATTTTGCATGCGGAAGAGCCACCGGAATCTCTCCGACTCGTCTTCAATAATGTCGCAAGTAGTGATGACAGGCCAACTTCTGGTATGTATGGCTGTACACACAGGAACGTTCCTTGAGCGAGAGGCCAATGTGTCCCTCCGATAGCTTACGGTTTGGTGTCCAGTCATGAGTTATGTAGTAGTGGATAGTGAGAATCAGGAGTGTCCGCTGTAGAGCGAACATGACACGAGCGCAGGCCGGCAGTACCGGATCTTCATCTTCATTGACGGGGAACTCAGAAACCGATGGCGCTCCTCATCGTCGAGCAGCACTCCGCGTTTTTTGGACCGGAAGCTATCTGATGAAGAGAATGCCAAATGTTTCCGACGAATTTCTGCTCATATCGACAACTAGAAGATATAATTTCGACAGATATGTGGGAAGGCTGGACATTAAACGGATTCAGCTCGAATAATGCTCTCGCGATGCTTGCGTAGTGAAACTTGTGCCAATAGCTCTTGCGGCGATATAGGAAGAAGCGATACAGAGGAGACGACCTACGAACTATGTCTACCAAACCCAAGTAGAAGCGCCCCAAGTTCGGCATTACTTTTGTTTTAGCCAGAAGAGCAACACCAGCACCCTACCTAGTCTTTGATTACTGAGAAAACTAACGCATTCCGAGATATCGTACATAAGAAGGGAGCAATAATGGAGCGAAATGGCCCAAAGAATGTATATGGAACAATATGAGTCGTTCAATCCAATAATTGCATCATCACAGCCCCCTGATGTCGCCGGATCTTCCACTGCGATATGATATCCGGAGGCAACACGAGGCTAAACTCGGAAAGAGTTATTATGTGCTCCGCGATATCCTGCGCGAATCTGGCAGAGTTCATAGCATGCAGGCGTTTCCAGTGGTCTCCGCCATCCAATTTCCCGCCGGGCCACATCATTAATGGTCCTGTGGTATGCAAAGAAATTTCCAGCTTCGCGACTTCGAGCGGATCACACATGGCCACAATATGCGCCTGTGAACTTGAATTCAGTCGAGCAATTTGAGGTACACGTGCATCAGTGACATACTAAGAATAATTCGAGCGGCAGCGCGTCCATTTCCAGAGTGATCTTGAGGGTGACCTCAGTCAGCGACTCCGGTGCATCCAAGAACATACTCCTGAATCCATTCCAGTCGTCCTGCGTGAAGTGAAGTTCAGGCTCGCTTCCCATCCACCAGTTCACACGCAGCAATAACTTGCGTGGCAGGCTATCCGCAAGGACGGTTCGAAACATTCCCGCCCGTCCGCGTTCTACGTCGGTTTCCAGAGATGCAAGCTGACATCTGAGCGCCAGAGAGTAGATAGGCAGCAAGCCACCACTCACTACCTCCAATTCTGGCCAGACTGGTGATGCCGCTTGTGCGAGCATGCTGCGTGCACGTATGCTATCCGCATCCACCCATGATGCCGACATGTGTAGATGCTTGATATGGGGACATAGACGTGTCAAAAGGGCTACGTCCGCGTCATACTTGATGTCGAGATATTCAAGGCGAGGGAATCGTATAGATGCAGGGGTGGTGAATGTGAACCTCGTCACGGTGAGTTTGCGCAATGCGAGGGATTGACTCCGATGGATCATCTTCGCTGAAATGTCATCAAGAGTATTGACATTGAGACGCAGTGTGTCCAGCGGACGCATGTCCGATACGATTTCCACGATTTCCTTGGTATCACCATCTTCTAATACCATACCCAGTACCCGTACACTCGGCAGCATACGTAAAGCACTGGATAGCTGTGGATAGAACTGAAGAGTACACGAGTTCAGCGTGATGTCCAGTTCCTCGAGTGACACAGCAGTGTAAAAGACTTCAATGATCCCCCGCATGGTCTCTTCTGGTGGATTGGCTTCGTACACAACACAGCCACCACGCTGGGCATCGCTTGCATGTAGTATGTCTATGCTGAGCCTCTTGAGACACCGTGTCCGATGCGCAAGGTCGCGGTACATGAAATCGCAGAACGAGACTAGGTTAATGTAACCGCCAACGACGATTGGGAGGGCGAGCAATGCGGGGATGCCCATAGAATACAAGGCATGGCACGTCATCATCAGCGCGAGTAGTTCTTTGCGATCCAGAAACCACATGAGATACCGGAGAATGTCATCGTCTAAGGCGACGGATGAGGTGGACCTGATGCAGGTAGCGGTCTGAGCAAACCAAGGGCAGAGCGAGCTATGCATGAAGGGTGTGCACGCACTGGACTCGATTGTGTCCACTGACTCTCCCCATATCTTCTGCAGTTCCGATGATTTACACTTCGGAGCCAACAATTTCTGCGCAGGACTTGAAGTAGAAATAAAAGGGCGGGGAGGACTCAGCAACGTCGCTCATTCACAACTGACGTGGCCGTTCAGAGAGATACGCAACCGTCACCAGCTCGCATTGAGCTGATGTAAGATCAAACTTAATTTTGCCGCTTGTCTGCTCGTACCTCCCTTTCATTTCACGGCATGACTTGCCAAGTGATGCTTTCGGAGATACTCCGTGCTCGTCGGATAGGAGTGCTTGCGCGCCCATGAGTAGCGTGTTCTGAGCCGCCCTGTCACCGTCACATAATGTTGACCCCACAACAGATACACAATGCGTAAAGTCGCCTTTCATTCAATTTCTCTGGCATATATATATACAACCAAATCGGTCACGATGGGGTGACCGAGTGTCTTAATTGAAGGAGCAGCAGTCCAGTAGTATAGGGATTTGATGCGACAACTTCGAGATACATCCCGGGACCAAAACATGGATTCTGACGCGTATGTAAGAGGTGCCAAAATCATGACCTAGATTGTAGGATTGGTGCTGCGAGTATCGACATAGTCCAAGTCATCCCACGCAGGGCCATTGCCCCGGGAGATTGCCTGATAACGCTAGATCTCATCTGTGTCGTAGCAGTCTTCGTTCAGGTGGGCCTCTTCCAACGCGCTATTCTGGTGCAGAG
Source organism: Gelatoporia subvermispora B (assembly GCA_000320605.2). Lineage (NCBI taxonomy): Eukaryota > Fungi > Basidiomycota > Agaricomycetes > Polyporales > Gelatoporiaceae > Gelatoporia > Gelatoporia subvermispora. Next base: position 1,121,127 of record KB445802.1, read on the forward strand.
ACTGGCGAGTCTCGATGAGCCCAGCCTAGTCTAACATGAGAATGTGACTCTACGATAGAACTTAGATACCTTACCTCTGTCCATAGCTCGCTCTCGAATGTTCTTTCGAACCGCGCCGAGTAAGCCGCCTGTTCGTCCTCAAGGTCCTTCCAGTCGTCTTGGGCAAACATGGACTCAAAATGAAACTCAGGAAGACGTCGAGAAATCTAAAGAAGGATGGAGTCGTGAGTAATGATAGCGTCGTGTGTCAAGACGTTCTTGAACCAACAGTGAATCCGTCATTATCCTTCTCTTGTTTTCCCAGTTTTCCTGAGAATTTTTGAACCAAATCATACAGGTCCTGGAATTCCCAGGAGTCCTCACGGTCTTCCGAGCTGGGTACCGGTAAAGACGGGCTCAAAGGGCCGGAGAATTCATGAATCCCTTCCTGTGATGTTCTTTGTGTCACATCATAGCCAGCTGATCAGTAAACATCAACTTGCCTGGAGAACCTGTCGAAAGCGAGTCTCTTTGGACATCCGTTCCTGCCAGTATCCCTGAAATTCATTGCTGAGAGGGTCGAAAGGAACAATTTCCTGCAAATTGAATACATCGGCGAAGTTGTCCTACCATTCGGAATAGATTTAGAAAACTTCATAAACGTGATACAGGGAAAACCTACGTTGATCCGTTGGATCGCAGACTTCTGCCTATCTGATGGTTCATTCGTGCCTTCCGTATCACTAGGTTGATCCGCATTGATCTCGAATTGTGCTTGTTTGAGGGATTCTAGCACCTTACGGCTACTGAGCTTCTGTGCGATATCTCAACGACGATCCAACCAGTCGAAGTGAGACCGACAATACCTGTCTCATCTCTGTACCTCCTACGCTAAACTCGCGCACTTCCCAATTCTTCGTCAATTCGGCATAGTGCTCTCCAGACATGGTGAAGTATGATTCAATGTGAAAGTGATCTTGATGGTGCTCCTTTAGAAGCAATGCCTTGATCGCACCCGCGTTAGGGTCGTATCCTACAACCACCGCGAATGCTTCAGGCGGCGTCGTCGAAATGTTAGAGTTGTACTCAGGGTCGATGAATATCCACAAATATCCGTGGTTGTCGACCAAGTGTACGTGCTCGAGACAACGCACCGACCGACAGAGATGAAGGCCTATCGTCTTGCCGCGGAAGATCAGGTACCCGACATCGTCCATGGCACCCTTGGGCGCTTGGTCTAAGAGATCATCTTCCTTGATCAATTCCCGCACCTTCCGCCAGCATCCATTCACCTGTACGTGAGCTTCCTCCTGCACAACCGTCCTCGGAAATTCTGGGAACGCGAGTTGCTTCGAGGGAGGTAATTCGAAAGATATTCCGAGCCAATGTGCACTGTGCCCTTTGCGAAGAAGTTCACGAGCAAGTGCCGCAGTGGCGCCCACTCGATCGCCAGGATGAAAGGCATGAGGATCGAGCGTAATGCCGAACAAGCCCATAATGCAGAAGACCATATCGACAGGACGTGAGGATGTGCGCATGAAGCTACAGCGCCAGATCGCGAGATACCTCGTTTCGTCTGGCGTCTCCTCGGACTTTGCTTGGATCAGGCTCATGATTGCTGCACGGTCGTCTGACGAAGATCCAAATGTCTTGACATAGAGCATATCCTCCTCCTGTATCTCCACCCGACTAGCTCCCGACGCAGCAAGCGAACCCATGGAAAGAAGTCCCAAGACATCGACCATCGCAGACTGACGCTCCTCGACAATCTCCAGGATCCAGGGTCCTCCCCAGTCAGCTGCAGGGAATTGGCGTCGGGAGTTGTGCGGCCATGAGAACAGCACAAATGCATGCGGCGGGGCCAACACCTCCTGTAGCGTCCACCCCCGATGCATCCACTTGGTCTCCTCGTCAAGGTCCGCTAACCGTTGAATGCCACCCGGTAGGATGATCGATACTTTGCTATGTTTGTAGATGTGGTACATCTGGCTGATCTGCCAGGATTTGTCGGAGCGCTTCGTCTGCATGATGCAGAGCCTGTCGAGCCATATGTATGGGGCTTCCAGGATAAGCGACGCCTTGCATGCGTGGCGTAGGACGTCGAGGCTAACTTGACCGCCGCCTTCCGCCCCTTTGACGACAAACGCACCTAGCGATTCCGCGTTGCAATCCTTCCGCGACGTTAGGCCGTGCCAAACATAGGAGATCGTGGCATATTGAGTATCAAAGAATGTGGTAGCGTGAGTAGTCTCGATGACACGAAGCTCATTGTGGTCCAGAAATTGAGCACAGTCGATGAGCCTGTAGCGGAATTCCGTCACGTAGAGTGAGAGGTCGAGGGTACGCCCCACCAACGAGTGAACAGGTTCATTGAGACAGGCGCAATATGAGCTCTCCATCGATATGGCGGTGATGTCGACGATATGTCTCTAATGAGTTTATTTATATGTTCATCCATGGTCATTCTGCAAGATCAAAGATGGCAGTCCCATACATAATTGTCAACACATACCAAAATGCGCTATATCACGCCGATATACGAATGGTAGGGAACAGGGAAGGAAAACATGCACTGACAAACCATCACAGCACGATTTAGGGGGAGGCCTCTAATCTCCACACGAACACCGGAGGTCCCGTAAAGATGTAGAGTTGTTCCCTGCGCGGGTTTGATCGGCAGGTTTTAGCGTGTTCAAGGACTTCGTTGACGACGTATAGACCTGCCATTAGCGGGAAACATGAACACCATAAGAGCCTCAACACCCATTCTATCTAACATGTTCCGGGCGCTGATCGATCGCCCTTCAAAACATACATATTCAATGAGGCTGGAGTCGGTCAGATGTACTGCTCAGGGAAGTCGGAGTTGGATATTTGTGGAATGGAAGGCCGGGAGACGAATACACGCAGGGGGGTGCTGACACGAGCACATGTGCCTGCAACGATGCGTCTTGTGAAGCTACTGTCGGAACATGAGTCTTACACGCAGCGCAAGCAACGTGGTGCAATCAAATGCTACATTGACGTCTTCCATAAGATCTAAAGTCATCGATAATGCTCAGTTTGACCACACATCCATCGAAACTCTCAGGTGATCATGTACAGCACGTACATCAGCTAAAGGTACTATTCCATTCATAAAGCGCGTGTTCATGGCGAGAGCTTCGCTGGAAACTTGAATGCGCGAATGAAATTACCGCAATCCGGAATTAACTTGTCCGCCGTGTTTAGTGCTTTGCACGGGTAAGGGTAACCCGCGCGGGTTGGGTACCCTTACCCGTGAGGGTACGGGTACGGGTCGTTGTGCTAGTACCCGTGAACCCTGCGGGTACGGCCAAAGCGCCCAAAAGAGCGCTTTGGGAACGAATTCGAGCATGCGGGAGCCATACCAGGGCTCCCGCATACTCTCCGTACCATTTTTGACACCGCAGCAGTGTCCTAGAGGGCGCTTGGCCAACTCCGGACCAGCGCTTCACGTACCCGTACCCGTGCTCACGGGTCTATACCCTCCGCGGGTACGGGTACGGGTCATAGCGCTGGCACCCGGGGGTAGACCCGTGCAAAGCACTAGCCGTGTTCAATCGAACCTTAGGTGGAAAGTACAGGCAGCCTTGCAGACTTCTAGAGCGGTTTCTAGGACCAGAGAATAGCATCCAGAAGGGGATCCATTTTGCATAAGCGCAGAGGAAGGTGATGGCGTGAGATTAGGTTGCTCCTCCACAAAAAGTGCTCAACTGGCAATTTGATACTAGCCTACTAGGGGCGGTCAAGATAGACCGCTGACCGCTGCTCGCTGCTGAGACGCCTAGGGCACGTGAGGTTCTCGCACTTCAGCACGTGAAGGCGGCACAGCTGATGCCACAGCACGGCGGGAAGTACCGCTATGCAATGTCAAGGCAAAAAAAACATTGCAGTCACTGGTATTTCATCGTTATTCATCTGCCCCTGCAGATTGGTGTTCTCAAATTAATCTATACTTTATGCTGATGTAACCAAATTTTTGTGCAAAATTTGTGCGAACAGCTGTGTATGGATCGCCGTTCATATCACAGAGAAAACATCGAAAAGAGAGTATCGACAATTATCACAGCAACTTGTAAGTTGTGACAGTCATATATCGGCGTCGCAAAGTGATCGCAAACACGATTTGACGTGACAGCGGTGTTGCGATGTAGTGTGACGGTGTGATATTTGTTCGTGTCAGGAACGATTCCCGCGAACCCCGACTACCTCACATTGCATTCATGCCTGTCAGGAGCTGTCGGGTGCGCCGACGTGCCGCTCACCATGTGCTGGGGCACGGGAACCTCACGTGCATAAGGCGCCTCAGCAGCGAGCAGCAGTCAGCGGTCTATCTTGACCGCCCCTACTAGTTCTAGCGCTTTATATCAGTAAAATCTCGAGTTATCTTAACACGTCTTATTTACCTTTTTGGGACTTACCGGTGTCTTTCTGCTCCGTGAGCACCCAATAAGTACCTTGAAAGGCAAATAAGACATTATAAGTCAAATGGAGATTTTACTGATGTAGCGCTTCTCCAACTTTCTGATACCATTCAAGCATGTCTTGGCTCCTACGATGCTCATTGTAGATAAGTACTTATGAAGCTGCGACACATAAAGCTAAGTGATCTTGATAATGTGCAGTACTTCTTGCGTCAAAATGACTATCCGGCACCCATAGGCGATGAGAACGAGTAAGGAGAAAGGATCTCGTTCAATACCACACTATCATCTGCGAGTCGACCAATCTGCCATCTAGTGGCAGGAGCCGAATATAGCTCTACCGTGATATCTCGAAGTGTAGGCATTTGTTCTGCTGCATCCTTTGCAAACTGAAAGCCCCCGCTTTGTCTGGACGCTGCCTAAGCTCCCTGAGCCCGCCACTTTCCTCCCTGGAGACAAAGACTGACATCGAGAGTATGCTGATAGATGCATTCAATCTGGAGACCCTGAGAGGCACACACATTCTCAGGAAGCTCATCTAGGTACGAAGAACCTGATCAGTTTAAGTGTCTTGAGCAACAAACCGTTTTCGTACCAGATAATGTTCCAATAGCACTTCCATGCGGGTTAAATATATGCGCACCACGATTGTAAGCTCATCCAGGCCCTCTGGCACACCACAAAATATCCCTTCGTAGATTGCCCACTGGCTCTCCTCTTGACATCTATATACCCGGAGCTCCAATTTGCGTGGATGCATGTCAGTGAGGACTGGACGTAGAGCGCTTGCGTATTCAGGGCCCATGATGTCTGTCTTCAACTCCACGAGTTGGGTCCGTAATCCCAATGCGTATATTGCTCCCAATCCACCAGACACAACCTGTAATTTTCGGAATGATGGAGGTTGAGTTTGCAGGTTACGGGCGCGGATAGGCTCGGCAGCCAGCGAGGTCATGTACTGGGTCATGTGTAGATGAACGAGATCGGGTAACGTGTACGCCAGCAGTACGACATTCATTACATCAACATGCATACTGGTACTCAGATAATGCACCGATGCATAGGAATGGTAAGGCAAGGGAGGTGGGCTATGTCGAACGAAAGTTCCCGCAGATGCGCCGAGTAAAGCATCATGAATTTTGCGATTTCAATGTCCTGACCATATCCCCTGCTCAAATCGAGGGTTTGCAATGACTGCATACGGCTAAAGTTCTCGAGGGCATCAGAACTCAGATTCATGATGGGACGGAATGAGCGTATGCTATGGAGTGATCCAATGATCTGCAGAGTGTTGGGATACAGGTCGAGGGTACGGTGATTAAGCTTAATTGTGAGTTTCTCGAGTGATATCGCTCGCAGAAGTATTTTAAGCAATCTTCACATTATATGAGGTGGGATATCGGGATGTAAGACTGCTGGACAGATGGCATGGCCGGCGTAGGGATCCCCACTGATGTCGAGCTGAAGACTCCTAAGGCAGCCCGACTGGACTACCAGGTCATAGTGTATGAAGTCACAGAAAGACGACATCTTGCTGAACTTCTTGCCTAAGGTAATCTGAAGAGCGAGCCACAGGGCAATTCCGGCCGTGTACACCATGCTGCACCTTGATATGAGAGCAAATAGCTCTCGTCGATCGAGAAAGGACATCATATAACAAATAATGTCCAAGTGCAGAAGCCATTGGTCACTAGGTGTAAGTCAGCGATGCACTGCAGGCAGCCAGAGGACATGGGAACGAAGACATGTCAAGGGCTGGAAAATACTTACTCGGATTAATTCCCCATCTTGAGAAATTACGAGGCGGATTATCCAACAGCACCTGTTTAAGAGCAAGAGATGCAGGAGCACAGCCCGCAAGTAGCACACATGACATCAGATGAATCGATGACGTCTGCCAAACCCTACAAGTGCCATAAATCACATTATATTGTTACTATTATAACCGGACGACACCTTTCAATAGTTTATAACTGGATCAAGCCCTGAATGCCACTGGTGGGGCTTGTATCAACACGATCCCTCACAAATAGCAATGCTGGTGGTACGGTGCGGCTCACAGGTTGTATACAAGGAGTGCAGAATCAAATAGTTGGACTACACCGCCAACTTGCCGAGATGCATGGACGAGGTGACGACTGCAGCCATGTGACACATCCCGGGCCAGGCGTCTGCTGCCTGATTTGTGGCCCGAGGATGGGTGTCAACTCAGCCGTGGAAAAGCCACTCATCTACATCATATTAGAGCATTTACAAAATGGCTTTGGCGACGAAACTCGTCTCCAAAGTGAGGCTGATCTGCGTACAAAGTTAAGCGAGCTCAGCAACTTGTCGAGCCTAACCAGGTGTAGCAATCAGAGACACCAGTTGGTTGTAGCTGGCCTGTAGCGCTCAGCAAGGGCTTGCCACTCAGCGATGCCAACTGACAGAGGTCTGACCAATGTAGTACTTGTGCTACCCCTGCCGTTTCTTTCTTTGTTGGACACAAACCTCTCTCATCCTCTACTTTTGTATTTGAATCGATCATTTTATGCCGCCATATTCCACCACTTGAAATGACTTGCATCTCTGCAGATAGGTCATCTCAGGGCAACCAGAACGATATGCGTGAATTTTTGTAGCACTATATAACATCCTCACTGTCGACTGAGAACCTGGGCTAAGTAATCGCCCAAGGAGGTGGAGTGGACGGTGTGCACTGCAGACTAATTAGGAAAGGCTCAGGGTTCTGATGGCAGCCAGCACTTTACAAGTGTCGCCCAAGTGGGGCCGTTGCGTGTTTCAACTTTTTCGTCACCAAGTGCAATTGTAAATGCTCTATTGAGGCTGAATCCATGTCCGAGCCATGTAGTTACATAGATCTAATGCAACTAGTGTTGCGGCTGCCGCTTCCATCTTGTGCACCTGTCCACCAGCTTTGTGACCAGATCATTAATTTGGCTCATTTCCATGTGCAAGTTGCCCACATCTCGAACAATCAGCCGTCCGCCGGCTGCCAGTGATATGTGTAACATTGGGACGATCTCCATCCATTCCCCATCCTGTCTCATATGGCTACAACTACAAGAGTCCCGCTGTGAGTCTGGGTCTGCTGTACTAATAGTATCACTTCGCCTCCTCTTCCTTGTGCAAATGCCTTCACTGTCAAATACTGCTACTGTGTTGGTATCCTTTACCTCTAACAGACCAGATTGATTCTCATATGCTTAAGATTCTGTAGAGACCTTCACATCTGCACAAATTGTGGCTCATGTGGCCTTGCTTAACGCCTCTGCGCACGCTGTGGCTCAGCCTTCACGTGGCCCGCAACAGTGCGCTGCACTTATAAAGGTAAACAGATACTGCCACTTGCAAACATCGACCTTTCTCATCTCCTTCTCACCCACTCTGACACCTCAGATGACCCAGGAGTAAGCAACAATAAAGCTAACAAGCCCGAGCTGCCGGATAAGATTATGAAGCTCGATTGTGTGTTCTTCTCCATTTTCAGCCTCAGCATCAAACACGACACCCAGCCTCAAGCAATTTGGCTGCCATCTCGTGAAGAGAAGCAAGCTCCCCCCGGATGTTGATTCATTCACAATGGTGGTTTGTGCTCCACCCCATCAAGTATATACAGTATTTAATACACTTTCCAATGAGTAGCTCACATGTATTTGCAAGATGGCCAATGGAAATAAGAAGTTCTCCGGGTGACTCGTGAGTACTTCATTTGCTTTTTACTTGCGAGGAACTGAGTAATTATTCTTCAGGGGCATGGTTTATTATTCAACCAAGGATCGCGAGGTGCACAGCACCTTGAACACTGACAAGGATTGCAATGTGGTGCAGACGAAGTTTCAGCAGGAGATTGATGACTCACTCGAGAGCTGCAATGTGGCATCCTGTAATTTGACAGTATGAATAGATATAGTTGAATTCTAATTCGATTTTTGTGCATCTTTCTGTTATTACTACGACCTGTCTGACGGATTTGAGATAGCACATGGATTGAAGATTATATTTTATCTCCCAGATATACATATATATATGCGAAACCCGTATCATAACGAATGCGAGACACAGACTATATACACAGGTGGGGGCGAGAAGGCAATAAACTTATGATGGGGATCTGGAGGTGCAGCTTGCGCACAGATGAGCCCGGAACCTTACTGACACCTGGAGTTGCCTCACTCTGTGTTAATAGACTGGGACATCTGGATCTCAGCTCGGAATCACTCGCCACCGAGCCGCCGGGCGCACCTCAGAGGCATGAAGCGCTCATGTGGATTTCAGCCATCGGCATGTTGGTGGTGTAGGCATCACCCAGTGATCGCAGCATCAAGGTCCCCTGATATTGTGTGATCTTCCATTGTGACGTCACGCTCGGAGGTATTACAGCGAGTTCCATTTCAATAGAGACTTTTAGAAATTTTACCTTCAGGCACACCTGTTTACTTTCCGAGCAAACCAAACATCAGGTGACGAGATTGTGCGAAGGATCTCTCGATGTGCTAGGATGTGCTCCGCAACCCCACATTGAGACGCCTAGACACCCACAGCGACCGCTCGCCTCACTGGCCTTGTCCCTCATCTATGCTCTCGATATACGGCCCACGGGTAGTCTGCATGACCTCTAACAGTACTTTCAAAAAGCGCATTTCGAAACTGAGCCCTGAGTAGAAATATGGTCGCAACAGTGTGACATGGCTGGGAATCGGGAATCTGAATATTCGGTGGAGCTGTGATGATCACATCTCCTCCAATGGTTTCCTGTGTAGGTTAGAGCGTGCTGCAAAATCAGCACGTGACATGAAGCCGTTTTTTCCAAAATTCTCTATTGAAATGGAACTCGCTGTATGAGGGTGTGTTCGGACATGACTGGCTACGTGCCCCGCGAGGTCCTGAACAAAACTGTAGAATTCCATAGCAGTAAGCGCCTCCGCGGGTACCCTCCTCCTTCACTTCTCTGTCGGGCGCTACTATGAATGGTCCTAGCGCATCTAAGGAGATCTCCAGCTTCGCATTTTCAGCGGTAGATTTCAACTCGAGGAGCGTCGGCTTACGCCAACAACTACCTTGCTTGTCGCTGAGACTATGTCCTGGATAATTAGAGATCAGTCTGCATAAGATGATTGATGCATGACTGTAGATAATTCACAAAAATATATATGTAGGCGGATTTCCACATCTGGAGCCTGAGATATACCTTGACGACCGAGTAAAAGGTCTCGTCGTTGTACACTGCCAACCGTGCAAAGAAATTGTACATTTGATGCCTTTTACCTGCTGACAACAATGG